>CM042091.1:47027783-47130283 GCA_023512835.1 Taxillus chinensis
CCTGCAGTGACGTTTTCCCCAAACACTAACCAGTTCTCGCTTGTTCTCAATTCCACCTCCTGAAGGGGCAGCAGCCCTGGGCTCCGGAATTTCTTTCCCTGGCCTTTCACCATTAGTCCCAACATTTTCTTCATTCGTGTCAAACAGCGCTCTCCGACCCACACTTGTCCTTGCACTGAAGCATTAAAATACAAACTCATAAAGTTTTCCTTGCCAAAGGAATTTAAATGAAAATATATCAAGGAATAACAAGTTAGTGGTCAAAAACAGATGGAATAACTCAAAGTTTTTCATGCCACTTGTTATTCCTCGAAAGATGGAATTAAAGATCAGTAGCATCAGAGGAAATTAAAGATCCAAAAACATGCGAATTTTCCATCTAAAAATTTCCACAACAATGATTTGCAATATGATACCAAGGATAAAATAAAAGCGATTATACTAAAAAGACGTCAAAGAAACACATAAGGATCCATGTGTTTTACAGCAAACACAAATTACTTTTCAGGTTTTTCTCGGGAAGAGATTACACCCAGAAAAAGCATAATATCCAGGAACAGAATGTGGATCTCTATCCAAAATAAATACAGCAAGGTGATAACATATTAATTGCGATAAATTAATTGGTTGCCAATTAAGGCCGAGTCCAAGAAAGAAAGAAATATGAAAGCATAATGTGTTCGCAATCAAAAATAGAGGATAGCAAGGCATAGTCCAAAAAGGCCACATTATCTGCTCTGAATGCTTCTGGCATTAACCAAAAGTTTAAAAGAAGCAAACAAACAAACAAATGAGAACTTACTTTTTAGGTCGGAGGTTATATCGTTTCACTCCAGGGGTTTGCAGAGATGGACCGACAGTTTTTCGTCTCTTCCTGGTATGGCATTCGTACACACCATCAGAATGCCTTTCACTGCTGGCATCATCACTCAACATGGATTGAGAGGCATAAGCATTATTTCTCTTTCGACCATTTTTTGACGCTCCTCTATTAAGAAAACTAAATTCTCTCACATTTTCAGCAGTCTCATGTGTGGATCCCTGAGCATTCCCATTTGGCTGCTCAGTTTTACTTTCTTCTACTTCCTTTCCAGATATAGCCTTAGAATCTTCCACAGCAACCTTCAGAGACTTATTTCTATTAACTCTGGGATTGCTTCTCTTAACAGGTCTTCCTCGACCAGCCTTCACTTTAGGATGTGTGCAATCATCCATAACTTCTGGGCCTTTGCTGGTGTTGCTTTGGTCATGAATCGATAAATTTTGACTAGTTTCTAACGCTTGGACATTTTTATCACACTGGATCCTTTGGATATCAAAAGATTCACCGGATATCCCTAAGGACAATTCTGGGACACTCTCAGTGCTTTCTAGTTCTTTTGATGATTCCATCACATTTGTATGCTTTACAGAAAGAGGCGCCTCATATGTTGGGTTTTCTAGAGCCAGGGGCTCAAACTTTTTACTTGGAGAAAGGTTAAAAATTTTGGTGGTGCATTTTCGAAGCCAAGATATTGTCCCACCAGAACCAGAACCAAGACCACCAGATCTTTCATTCTGATGCCTCTCAAAAGCAGCCAGATGACCCTCAGCACCCTCCCTCAAATTATAATCACCCATTCTTGGCAAAGAAAAATTTTCTGCTTTTTCAATTTCATCCAACGACGGTAGGCCAGAAAGCATAAACTCACAAGTTACTTCTCCACAATTTTGGCAGTTCTTATGTTTCTCCACAAATGCAACAAAATGTTCCCGCTCTTTAATAAACCGTTCCCGCTGAGCCTTCAATTTCCCACTAAGTAAAAGAAGCTCATTGATATCTTTTTGGATATCATGTTGTTGCCCCTCGAGAAGGATCTTGTTTGCAGTAGCTTCCTGCATATCCTTTTCTAACCTGTCTCTTTGCAGTTTCATTTCTTCCATTTCTCTTCGAGCTACTTCACTTAGGTTGTTGATATTTTTTAATTCCTTATCCTTCTGTTCCTCAAATAACTTCTCACTTTCGTGCAGATGTTTCTCCATCTCCTCCTGTTTTATCTGCAAACCAGTTTCAAGCTCCCGTTTCTGCAGCTCAAAATCATTTAACAATTGGCTCCTCTCGCTTTGAGCCTTTTCAGCCATCACTGACTTCTCATGCTCCATGCTGGCTGCGAATGATTCTTTTGCAAATTTTAAAGCATCTAGTTCCCTTTGTACATAGTCCTGTGTTGCCATCTTTTTAGCATTCAAACTTTCCTCTTCAGAGCGTTTCATTTTTTCCAACTTTCTTTGCTCTTCATTGATGTTTTCTAGCTCCTTCTGCATCTCAGCTCTCTTCTCATCCAGATCCTCCCACTCTCTCTCAAAGCTCTCCCTGTCTTGCTTCAGATCTTCACTTTCTTTTAGAAGCATTTCCTTTTGAAGTCTCCAATTGTTGATCTCTTTTTTCAACTCTGACTGCAAATGGGCAAATTCTAACCTCTCTTCTTCTGTTACCTTGAGTTGATCCTTCTCAACATGTAGCTTCCTTTGCTGCTCTTCAACGTCTGCCCTCATCTTATCAATCCCAGCCTTGAGATCCACCAGATCCTCCTTCTCCATGAATATTTTTTTCCTCTCAATTTCCAAACTGTCCTTCTCAACCCTGATGGATTCTTCTCTCTCCTTCTGAGCTTCTAATTTTGAATCGAACTCCTTCTCTTTCTCTTTAAGCTTCTCTTGTTTCTTTTCCAATGCCTGCCCATGCCTTGCTACTTTCTCCGCCAAATGGTTGATTTCAGTCTCCTTCTTCCCCAGTTCATCTACCTTGGATTTCAAATCTTCATCTACGGATTTCCTCTTTTGGTCAATTTCCAACTCAAATTCACATTTCTTTGCTTGCAAAATGGCAGTGTGTTCATCAACAAGCTTCTTGATTTCAACCTTGAGAAGAATTACGAAAACAAGCACCAAAAGCATGAGATGATATTGATATGATGTGAACTTGATAGTTTCAGTATTGTTTGGTGTGCAAGCCATAACTATAGGTTCTGAATACATCAGTTTAGACGCGTGAGTTTGTGACAAAAGCAATTGTCATATTCTCTTTGGTTCTCAATTGACCATAATACTCCATTTATCATAGATACAAGATCTTGCCATGCACACTTGTGTGTGGAAATAGAGAAATAGAAGAAAGACCTGAGAGAAAAAAGAGTCGGAAAAAGGGGAGTTGTTGTGGGTGGGTTGGTCTTACTTTTAAGGCACATTGTAGGCTGTTAATGAGGGGTGTTTTTGAAAAAAGAAAAAGAAAAATCCAAGAAAATAAAAATGCAGCTTAAGGTAGCAATTGACAAACCATTTTAAAATTTTGTATATGTTAACATTGTATCAATAATCACAAACACTGCTGTATAATCCAAAGTAGCGTAAAGACTTACTGTTTCTCTAGCAGTGAGTTTTTCTTCTAATGAAAGTAATTCCTTTTCTTTCTTCTCCAAGTTCTTCTTTATAATGTCAGCTTCCTGTAGCAAACAAAATAATGTTAAAAACAAAGAATAATCCTCCTAGGAGTCAACATCAGGTCAACCAGAAGACCACTTGCCTTCTCTTTTAACGTTAAATCAGCCAGCCTAATATTTATATCTTCTCCTTTCTCCATCAAAGCTATGTTGGTCAAGTCAATCTTTTTCTGTGCCTCATGAAATTCTTTTTCTTTCTTCATGAAGATCTTATCATTTTCGTTCCCCCTTTCCTCTCTCTGCTTCAGTATTCTTCGGACCTCAACAAGCCTCTCTTCTCCTTCTTTTAATCTTCTTTCCCACTGTAGCAAATCTTCCCGCTGTTCAGACAAAAGAACCTTATTCGCTTCGCGTCTGAAAAGGGAACTTCGCAAATTAGAATACTTTGCAAATTAGAATATTTTAAGCGCACACACTCACTGACATACATAAATGTCTAACTAAATGCATATATGTTCAAATATCAAATATACTGAGGGGCTTTGAATAACAGAGCTAAAATTCCTTGAACATACTCAGCATTGAGGGTTAACTGCTCCCTTCGCAGTTCATTTTCAAGGATCTCCATCTCTTTCATTTTCTGCTCAGCCTCTGCAGTCCTGCCGCTAACTTCAGCAAGCTTGGCATCTACAGCATTCAACTTTGCTTCAACATCCAACGATTTTTGCTCAATACTAGCAAACAAAGCATTTGCTTCTGCCAACTTTGAATCCGATGTGAACTTGGTTTCAGCATTATTTGAGCGTAAATCACGCAAAGCCTTTTCTAGCTGCAGCAAAGAAGATCTACAAATATTAGCCAGTAACAAGCCCTAAACATTTACCAACAAGACCCAACAAAAGAGTACAAATTGTTTTAGCCTACTTTTAACCAAGTGGAAGTCCATTAAATAATTTATTTCCAAATAACTCCTCGAAATATTCTAAATTACCAAATTATCTTAGTTAACAGTGAACTTAAAACATGTCCACATGCCCAAACAGATGTCGCAGGACACATGTAAGTTGAGGGTGTAGAAAGAGAACCAGATCAAGCCTCGAACAATCACCCAACATTATTCAGAATTTATAGTTCAGATGACAAGAAAAAACAAAATAAACAGTCAGGAAAAGTTATCTCTAACAAGTTAAAAATGGAAGTGCAAAGAATACAACAATATCCAAAGCCATATATAGATGGCGCTTCAATCATATTTATGTCTTAAAAGTCAAAACAAGTCCAATGATTAAATAGTAGATTTTGTGAATCCAACAATCAAAGCGGATGGCAACAAACTTTAAGGTAAACGATCATCAGCTACCCCACAAGCGACTTGCTCCAGCTTCCACCCACAAAATAATAACCTTTGCTACAAAGAAGTTCCTTCAAATTCTTTTACAATGAAAAAGTAGTAGCATATAGCTCATATTTTAGAAACAACAAAATGAGACAACTATGGAAGCTTTATTATTATTATTATTATCTGTTAAGAATCAAACATTTTCTAAATCTCAACTTAACATTTAAATGGTGTTTTCTATGGTTCAGTCCCCAAAGCTTCACACTCCATCCATTGATTCATTTTTCTGTTTCTTTTTTTGGATTAGTAACACATTGCTGGCACAAGGCTACACAAAGCCAGCTGAAAGTAGCATGCACGTGATCTCTGACACATTATAACATAAATGGCGATTAAATATTAATTATTAAAATAAAAAAATCATGCTTATGGACGTGTACAACCCTGCAGACATTTTTTGGTCTTTTGATTCTAACCCGTTTAAGCAACAATCTTTGATTCATTTGTTTCTCCCTACATTAGATTATTTTTACCAATGTTTAATAAAAAAATTTCCAATTTTATAATTTTTATAAGAAAAATCTCCAAACTGCACCATGTTTCCCTTTTATGGCATCTTCAAATAACTAAGCAATCTATTTATCTACCATTCCCTTTAGCTGTATGCTCTTAATTTCTAGCGTAAATAGTATTTTATTTAACTTAAAAATCACAAGTTATAACATGGTATTCCACACTTTTAAGCTCAAGAGTAAAAAAATAAAATAAAATTCAAAGAGTGCAATACATACATCAAGCACACACTGCTTCTCAACCCCAAGAGCCTTTCTCAACTTTTCCTCCCTTTCCTCAACCACTGAAATGGCACTTGAATGTGTCACTTGTTCACTTCTCAGATCATCCTTTGCTTCTGCTAATTTCTGCTCAAGTTCTTCATATTTTGAGTTCCACTCCTTTTTTTCAAGGAGAAGAAGCCCCATATTATATTGATATTCAAAGAGCTGCCATAAATTAATAAGTCAGAACTAAAGGAAAATGAAACCAGCATGACAGAGTTCTTAAAATTCTTAAAAATTACAAAAATGATACAGATAAGAGCAGTTTGTTTACAATGTAAATTAACATGTTCTCCTGTAACCTGTTTTTAAGTTGATCAGAAATGGATAAAATATAATGAAAATAACTTCAAAAATATATAATATAATTATGAACAACAAAATGATAATTTAAGAAGCCACACAATTCAGTATTCCATAACATGCCCACAAAGCAGAAAAAATGAAAATACAATTTGAATCTGCCATAAATTTGTTCTAGGATGTAACAAGGAAGTCGGATCGTAAAATCAGGACGTTGGATTTAGAAATTCAATGCTGCGTATAACTAAATACAATCAAACTGCATTTTCCATTCCAATGTTATCAGAATTGCTGAGAATCAGGGTACAGTGCAGTTGATGGTATTGGTACAGCAATGACAATACTTAATTGGTGCGGCAATATGGCACATGATATGCGAGGGATCATTGGTACTTCAGCTCACTGTGTGTGTAGAAGAATAGGAAGACATTCTGGCTTCTTTTAAAGAAAAAATCATTCAGAACCAATTAGAGAACCCAATGCTCAGATGCTTTGGTAAAAAAAATTTAAATTTAAATTTAAATATAGAAAGGCTGCAGGGAAAAAAGAATTTTTTATAAAAGAAAAAACACATACAGCACTAGTGTTTTTTTAATTCCACGAAGGAAAACATACCTACTGATCCCTAAGCCCACCAACATCTTCATATTACCACCTTATTTTCTTATGGTTGACCTAAACCTAAATTTAATCATCATGGCCTCAAATCAGTACTTGCATCAATGAAGATGTCCACAGATCCTCAGCCCTGAAGCAAGTGCAGAAGGATCAAATGCCCCCTAGGACCTTGTCTCTAGTGAAAACTTGATATCTTTGATACTGTTTAATTTTTCCATTAGCCCATTTTGATGAACTGGCACAAAATGGCTGCTTACCAGTTCAGGGTTTGCTCACAGTGTGAATCTGGAAATACTGGTCCAGACCATAAAACCAAGAAATTGTGGTGAAACAAAAGACTGGTATTCATGAGCAATGATCACAAGTACGAACCACAAAGTTTCAAACACGTATATTCAAAATGCTTCTTACATCCTAATTGATGTGGTTAGACCATTTGGTGTTTTTTAAGCACTAAAATGAAGAGCGGAATATAATTAAAAAGAATTACGAAATAAAAAATGGAATAGGTAAGGTGATGTTCTCTTGTCCATTCCCCAAATTTTCATATTACAGTATATATATAAATAAATTATTATAGATATTTAAATAATTATACATATTAAAACTGCCAGTTATAAGAAGGCCTTAATATTAAGGCCGTAAAAGTCCACATTCACAAAGTCGATGTCTAGCACAGGTCCAAAAAGGGCACCGTCGGAACCAAGCCATCATCATCATTTCTAGAATGGTGACTGCTCTTTTCTTCAAATTATTAATATCCTTGCTTGATCTATTAATATCTCCCTCCATGGCAAGGGATACGAGCATTGAAATGTCAACAATAAAGAAACAAGTGCTAAAACAGTCATATGTTTGCCTTAAATATTTGCAAGGTAAGGTTGATTTGCATGCCAAATAAGTTACAAAGAAGCTTAACAGTATTGGACTTTGAACTGATATTAACCAAATGATATCCAATCCAATCTATTTTGAGATTGACAATTCCTTCAAGCCACTCACTGACAAATATTTGGGTAATGCAACCAAATGCATAGCTCCAAAAAATACTAAGGCTTCATTTGTTACACAGAAAAAGACTTTCTAGAAAATGATTTCCTTATAATCCAGTTTTGGCAAAACAAAAAATTATCCAATGGAATATATACTTTATTTTTGATGGAAAGTCCAAAAGTCATTTTCCACCATCTCTCCCTTGATGGTCCTCTCTCTCCCCTGATGGTCCTTTCTCTTGATGCAGCCCACAGTTGCCACTGATCCCTCTAGTCTTGGCACAGCCCAGCCCACCAATGATCCAGCTTCAGTGAATTCCTCACAATGCAGGTACATGAAAATGAGATTTGAGAAGGAAGAAATGAAGGGTTTTAAGATCTGAATCTGGGCATTCATGCAAACCTCGAAGAATTTTGAATATGGGTGTTAGTGTTCAAGGGTAACAAGGGAAAGCGAGAGTCCTGGAGAGGAATGGGAGATATTTGTGGAGGAAGAAATGAGGGGTTTTAAGAATGGTTTGAGAAACATGAACCGTTACATTGATTTTGAGACCGGTTTGCATTGGTGTGGTTATGATTTTGGTGAGGAGAAAAGTTCCACTTTTTGCCATTTAGGGCATCATTTTTTAATTTTTGGTGAGCAGAGCAGTGTGACTTACTCACCCACTTAGGAGCGAGGTGGATAACTCCAAACCCAGAAATCCAAATCCATTATCGTAATCCATCTTTGGACTACAGGGGGATCATTATAATGCCCCTTATTCACATTTGCGTTCATTCAAAATTCATTTAAATTTATGAACAATTTTTATAAAAAAATATGCTTTAAAAAAGTTCGTAGTCACAAGATTGCATAGAAATTAACATACCAAAATCAGAAAGATATAATATGTGTGTCCCATAAAATGAACTAACTTTTGAATTAAGTATCAGTTCAGCCAAAAATAAAAATAAACCCCCCCACCAACCTCTATTTCGAGCTTGAGAAGTTTCTCTGTCCCCTGGTCGAACAGAGGGAGCGGCTCCGGAGTGTCTGTGCCTTCCAGAAAAGCAACACCCTTCCTTCCATCCCTGACTCCAGTAGGATCCGAAATCAGGTTTGAATGGGACCCGGACCCGGATCCGTTATTCTGGGGATCTCTCCTTCTGGGCGAGAGCGACCAATCCGACCGGACCTTTTTCTGGGGGGTGAACATCACGAAGTTATCCCAAACTGTGTCCTCGCCAGTTCCCAATTCACAGATCTCATACGAGCGAACCCTAGACGATTCGAGAATCCAAACGACAACACCCGCCGAGAGAACCAAAAACAAAACAAAAAAACCCTACAACAAATCGCGCGGGGACACACACACACACCCACCCAAAGCGGCTGCGACCGGGATTTGAAATTCCGGAGAAATCGGAGCAGTGGAATCGTCGATTCGAGCCCCCCTCCAACACAACAAACCTTCCCTTCTGCGCACTGTCTGTCTCTCTCTCTCTCTCTCTCTCTCTCTGACAAGACACCAGACAGCCGTCGTTTGTGCTTTGCTTTCGGCGTGGATGGTTCTTACTTACTTTCTTTGTTTCTTTAAGGATCTCGTTCTGACGGTTTTACCCTTGGCGTTATGGCTGGCGGCTACGCTAAAATTCACATTCCATCGCATTTTGGATTATTATTATTATTTTTTGGGTGTTCGTGTTATGATGATGAGTCCAGTTCACTTGTTAGTTGTACGTGGATATGCTTTTTAAGGATCCGGTTGAAGTGATCTTATTTTATTTAAAGAATATTATATCTCCAACAATAACCTAGTGAAGCGTAAACGTGACTTAGATTACTTCCCTATCATATGCTCAGCAATAACGCCACAAATATTATTAAAAATAATATTACCAGAAAAAACTGAAAACTATTATGGGTGGGTGGTACTTAAAGTTATTTTTTAAAAGATGCGTCAGTTTGAGAGTAATTACCGGGGAAAAAGTTTTCAAGTCTACTTTTAATATATGTAATTAACAGAAAAAAGAAGATCCGGTTGGATTTAATGGGAAATGGCGGTAATGAATGAAAACGAGCAAACAAAATTTATGGGCAATATGTATGTTAATAGGATCTGAAAGCACAAATATGAAAACCAATCTTATAACACAACATATAATTATTGTTTCTAAATACAAACTCATGATCAGCTTTATAGTTTAAGTATAATTTTAGCCTCATTTTCGACATAAAATATTCTCGCTGTAAAATCTTTACACATGAAAATAATTTTTTGAAAAAATATTTATTTTTTTGGTTAATGTTTGCATGCGGACAAATATTTTATGATTTTTGTTTTTTTGATTTTCAGTTATTGGTGTGATCTGCTTCAATAAACAACAATTTCAACTGTCTCTAAGGATTAATATTAGGGACAGATCCAGAAAGTTTGGTTAGGGGAGAGGGGACAAAATATAAAATATGTAATTTACGTTTAAAAACTGTTATCTAAAACCATAATTAGTATAGCCGGTTCCGAGATTTAAGAGATTTAAGGTGAATATTAAATTAGAAACCTTTATCCATAAATCAAACTATCAATTTTTATTTTTATTTTACTATAATTATATGAATAATATAAAATTTAAAAATATATATCATTGTCGAAATTATAAATTAATTTTTAATTATTTGCTACCGTCATAAGTTAGGCCAAGATGAGATGAGTCCTGAAAGTCCTAATTTTAATCTAATTTTAGGGGGCCAAAGACTCAGGTCTCACTTGCCTGGCCTTGAAACCAACGTTGACAATTAGTACCATTTAAGTTAAAATTAATAACATAAAAGCATAAAAAATTTATCAAATTATCATAAAATCAAGTTAGATAACTTTTTAAACTCATATAGTTAATTTACCACTATTGTAATTAGTAACATGTTTATCACAAATAATATAGGATAGTAAATTATATTACTAATTAATTTTAATTGTAATTATATGAATGTAATATAAATAATTAAAATTAAAATTTTTACATATAACTATATATATTTACATACTATTAAAATTTATAATTTTATATTATATATTTATATATTAATTTTAATATATATATAAGTTATATATATATATATATAATAGAGGGGACATGGCCCCCGCCCCCAAATTCCATCCCTGATTAATATGCTCTAACAACCAACAATTCCAATCTTGGCTCAGGTGCAATCTACTCTGATAATTTGGAGGAAATTGTCCCTTAAATGATTTGAGTTGCTTAGGCATAAAACGTTTTCTTGCAAGTTAGTGGTTTGATCAATTGAGACATGTATTTGGTCGAAACAAGCATATCATCAAAGTATATGACAATCTAAAAGACGAAACTCAACATCAAGTATAAGATAATTAAAAGCCTGAGGTCGCACATTAGCAGTCCTCATTAGGCTCCAAATTTATGTGTCAAACCTATGCTATAATCAACTAAAAAAGAAAAGTAAAAAGGAGGGTGTATTTTTGTGCAAGTGTCATAACACTACACCTATACAAATAATAACACGACGTGTAACATCAAGTTACCACACACGAGTAGTTTAGTTAAGCACTAGGCCTTACACTATGACAAAACGATAAAGGTCGACCTTACGCTCCAATCTAGGCATAAAGCCTTAGGAACTGTCACAAGTGAATATGTTAGGCTATTGGCCCTTGACAAACATGCTAAGCAATTAAGCCCTTCACAACTATACTAGATGATTAAGCTTTTCAACCACATATCGAACATGGCAATCATTTTAAGCCTTTGCAACCATGCACAATCTCAATATATATATGAATCATAAGTCGATTACATTATTTATAAAGAGACCACAAATATAATCATATGCATACATGCTCAACATACAACATCTAGGTAGCCTCCAAATAGCCCAGTGGATATTTACAGACCAAACACAAGTACACAACAAAAGTTACATCAATCATACATATGTCCTTTTAGGCCCAAATATAACTGCTAATAGCCCTACACACCATAATATGGAGGTTACAAGTCAACCCCTTATACAATAAGGACAAAACAAAGTCAAACATCAAAAACATATCATATGCATGGTTGTGCTTCATGTCACGCACAACCACCTCTCTCATGTACAACCACATGCTTAGTTGTGTCTGCACTTCATCCGACCCATCACACAAATGGCCATTTCCAAAAGGTTATCCTATCCATCATGCACGATTTCTTTAAAAGTAATCTTGTATGCCATTGATAGTATGACCCAATGGTTTAACATATTCCATCCTTTTGACCCCATAAGGCATTTGTATTGACTTTTTACTATTACCATCATCTTTGCCTATTGACTTTTTTTAAAAAAATATCATTAAATCAATATATATATCCAATTGGATCAAAATAAGTTCTAATAACTTCACTCTATCATGACATATAGTAAAGTTAGTAGAATGACAAAGAAAATCTATACTAAAGCTTGTTTTACCTTATGAATGTATACATATAATATGTGATTTTTTTATATGTCATATATAGAAAATAATATTGTAGTCAACATTTATCTCTATAAATTTATGATATAAAACTTATAATAATAAGTTTTATTTTATTAGATTTTAGTATGATGTATGTTATTTTGAATAAAGGTAGCCTAGTGAAATGTGAGGATTAATTGGTTTATGAAAACTTATATATAAGATTATATAACATTATAGCTATAATGGAACTCTATTTGACATTTACAAAGATATAATAAAATTTTATTAGGTAAGTTATTTAATAAAATATTACATTTTAAATAAACCTAGCTATTTTTCAAAATAATTTCTTATTTCTTATTTTTATACTTATTTATCTAATGCAATTTTATTATATTTTTAATGTATATTTTTCTTTATATGTACATATATATATATAGTATTTTATGTAAAATCTTTATCCCCACCTGCCTCATCCATTATTTAAGGTATTTTGTTTTTGTTGGAATGTTTGAACATTTATTTTTACTTGGCCGCCAAAACTATGCTATTGAATTTATTAGGTACTATACACAAGGTGATCGATCACGAAGGCCATAAACGTTTACATAAAAACAGAAAAAGAAAATAAATTTCAGGCCGCCCTACATTTCTTGCAAAGTCCCCTGCATGAAACAACTACGACGTTGACGGGCAGGCTGGCCGACGACACCGTTTTGGTCCTGCACTACAGCGTTGAAGCCACTGGGCGCGGGCGTGGAACAGACAGCAGCTCCGAGGGGGGTGTTTTGGCGATGACGACACTGCTGAGAAGACGACACCGTTTCACCTTCGTACGGCTCGGCCCAACTCATGATGGCTAACTGGGCCTTGGTTCGCGCCAGCTCCATCTCTGCGCTTTGTATTTTCTGGAGCAGCAGCGAGACCACTCCCACGCAGCCATAAACTGGGTCTCGGACTCGACACTGCGCTTCGTAGCACAATGTCTCTGCCGCTTGTGCCCGCACCTGTGCCGGCAGTTTCTGCTTATTCCAATAAAATTAAACAAAATTAAATATAGATTCAAATCTGTCATTTTAGCGACGCAAGCCAAAAAAACAAAAAACAGAAAACCATTATCTGCAAATCATATTGGCGCTTATTTGCTTAACCGTTATTAGTTCTTTATTAAAGAAAAAAGTTTTTTTTAAAATTTTTTTTACAGCTTTTGATCCTCTTCATTTCTAACTCATTCTATGTGTGCCAGCGTATATGTCGCAAGTACTAAGTAGAAAATAAAACTTATTCTGATATTAATTATATTAGAACATCTTAAAATCAATTAATTTTAGGATAAGTCATCTTTGATCATTATTAATCGATATTTGATGAAGGCATTTCTAACACAAACTGTAATATTTCAAAGGCAAACATGAAGACATGAAGTGTATATATGCCTAAGATGATGTGTGTGGATATATATATATATAAAGATAGAAACAATGTGTTCGCGTGTGTGTGTGTATATATATATATATATATATATAAAAATGAGAATGTAAATAGTAATATAACTACCTGCATAAAGTTTTTAATATTGCTGGCGCCGTGGATTTTGTGAACATTAGTGAATCTATCAGGATCATTGGGGGGGAAATATGGAGAGAAAATGCAATCTGACTTGCATTCCACTCTCATGTGCCTGCAAGCAGCGCACCGATTCCGATTCTTAGTTTCAGATCCTAGAAAATCCATAAATATATCAAAGAAGATACACCCAATATTTTTAGCTGCAGAAAGATCTTGCGAATTTTGTGATACAAATCTTGTGGAGATCGAGAGAAGATCACATCACTATTTGTATGAAATATTTGCCGATTCGCTCCAACGGCTAGATTTTTTATCTTCTTTTCTTTTTCATAAAGTTGAGGAGTTATTGGGGAAAGGATTTGAAAAATTAGAGAAATAGGCGTGGCATAAAGATGGAAGGAAGTGCGACGCGCTGCCATTACGGTGAAGAGATGGGATATTTCCTCATCAGGAACCAACGGCATGTCTCAATCATGGATACGCTGATTAAAAATAAAATTTTAACACAAATTTAAGTAAACCTGCGTCTGTCTTGTCCAACGACAACTCGAGGAAAATCAGGTTTCACAGCATGGACGGGGGGCTCGTGGGTGTTGTTGGGTCCTTGAAGCTGGACTACCCAATTTCGGTGACTTGTTGGGCATTCACTTAGAGGGATCCGAGAGGAAGCATTTCCTGAAATTGTTACGCCCCCACGCGCTGATGTTGACGCTTTGCACTTAGAAGATACCAAATCATTGACAACTTCGACTTATTTCTATGGGAAATCAGTTGGTAAAGCACCGAGGTCCGAGGTTAGCGTTGATTGCAGAGGAAGTGTGTTTCCCTGACATGAAGCTTTGAGAGAAATGGTTTTTTGATACGATTTATAATAAGTGGGGTAGGATTGTCTCTAGACAAGGATATGTGGATCAATGATCACCATTGTTTATCACTTTGGTTACTCTGTGGCATTGCAGTGCTTGCGAAATTGGACCCGGCATGGGGGAGGTGGTATAGACCTCAAGCCTATAGCTACTCTGTTATGATCCATTTTTACTTATCTGAGCAAAAGGGAATAAGTCACGTTATCCTTGTCTGAGGTGTTTTGACTTGTGGAAATTGCATTCATGGGGGCGCCTGGGCCGCAGGTCTGACTGAGTTTGGTGATGGTGGTTGGAATCAGGAGAGCATAAGCGAGGCAGTGAATGCTTATTACGCTGTGGTGGGTCTCGCCTATGGTGACACACCCATCTCGTGGCTGTTGGATCGAGACTCGCAGCATTACAGAGTCATTCGGCTCAGACATGGTGGTGGTATGTGAGGGAAGAAAGTAGTACATACGGGGAGGAGTTTGCCGATGAAAACAAGCTTGTGGGTGTTTCGTGGGCTAACAAGAGGGAGTCTGGGCTTTGGTTTGCCCCTTCTGAGTAGGAGTGCGTGGCGGATGATCAGGCATTTTCAAAAAATATTGGAATAATTTTATAAACATAAAAAATGCAATCAATTTTTTATATATAGAAATCATAATGTATCAAAAAGTTGCAAATCAATTTCAATTATTTCACGTAGAGTGTGAATTGTGAATATTCAAATAACTGCACAATCTTGTGCGCAAAATATGTTAATCTGGACAAAGTTACATGTTTATCTATATTAATATCAAATTGAAGGGTATATATGAGATTAAATTTACCCAAAAAAATGAATTAAATTTCAATCTTCTTACATATATTTAAATATATGATTTTTGAAAATTTAAGATTAATTATAAATTATTAATATTTTGTTTTGTTTTACATTATGACTTTGTAAACAAAAATTAATTTACTCTTGATTTAAGTAGATGAGTTTATATGAGATTTTGCATGTGTTTTCAACTCTAACAAAATTCTAGTTTTGTGGTGATCTATTGATGCTCTTCAAGGAAACAATGGTATGATTGACCACACACGAGGAGATTTACTACTAGTCATAAATGTATGAGGATGTGCAAGTGTATATGCATACATGTCTTGTATGCCAATAAAACAAGATTGAGAATCAATAACTATTAAGATTGTTAGAACCATTAATTTCATATTTTGGAAAGACCATGGGAGAATGTATTGATAGACTTATCATTTACTTTCCTAAATCTAAAAGATATGATATGGTTATTGTGATGATAAACCAATTCTCGAAGTATGGCATGTCTATTGTAGGTAGCTCCAAATGATTACATAACAAATGACATGTTGTGAAGTATTGAGGCATTCTAAAATCAATTGTGAGCGATCGAAAATAAAGATTTACATGGAGATTTTAAACCGGGTTGTTTAGTATTATAGGTTCAGACTTGAACTTCTTTATAAGTTTCCACTCACAAATGGACAGTTTAACTAGTTGTTGGAGCAAAACGTGAGTGCTAACTAAGGAGATTGAGAGAAGTTGATTTACATAGCATAATTATCATATAACTTGTAGAAGAGTGAGTTGATAAAAGTAAGTACCTTCGAGCTTGAAAGGGATAACAATCGATGATGTCAACTTCTTTCACCACAAGATACTTGGGAAGGAGTTCCAAAACGAACATGTTAGTTAAGGGGTGGCATAAACAAACGAATATAGACCAAACGTACTTGTATAAGGTAAAAAAAAAAGATGAAGAAGTAGGTGGATCATCATTAGAGATCAACGAAGTTTTAGGAAGGGGACATGGTGATGATTAAACTTCTTTTGTACTAATCCAATACATTTAGGGCATTACATTAAGGTATGTTTCTAGGTATGAAAGATCTTTTCGAATTTTAAGGAAAGTTGGGATAGGTTCGTACAAGTTGGAGCTACTGCCAAGGTTGCAGATTCACTCGGAGTTTTATGTTAATCCATTTAAGCCTTTTCCTGCAGATAGAGAAGATTCAATAAAATAAGTGTTAAAAAGAGCCCAAATAGTAATCATGATGAGCTACAATAAGGAGGTGGATTAAATCCTTGCTCATAGACTTGTACCAAGTAGGGTTGTAAATGAACCAAACATTCATGAACAAACTCGTGTTCGATTTGATAAAATATCATTTATGATTGTTCGTTAAGAAATAGTATCATTCGCGAATACCATTGTTATATTCATGAACATGTTCACGAACGTTTGTGAACAAGTCTACATGAACAGTTCTGAAATATTATTGTTTTCATAAAAAATATTTATGAATGAAAAATTAACAAATTAATTAATATGTATAAAAATTATTTTATTAAATAAAAAAATATTATTTATTTATTTATTTATTATTATTATTATTATAATATTTTCATGAACTACGTATAGTAATTATTGAAACATATTAAACAATGATAATACAACCTAATAGTTAATTAATTGTATTTTTTAGGATAAGTCTATGGTGTGATTTTTTTTTTGAAAATTTTTAGAATTTTGTAATTGCGTTTGTAAACGTTTGTAAACAAGTTCATGAATACTTGTTCGTGAACGTTTGTAAACAGTTCTTGAATAATATAATAACATTCGTGAACACCATAATTTAAGGCTCGTGTTTGGTTTGCTTTATTAATGAATAGTGATAAATACGTTCAAATATTTTACTACTCAGTTCGGTTTGATTCATTTATAGTCCTAGTACTAAGGCATAGTGTTATTTATGCCAAGGGACATGTGAAATACTTAGTGTAGTGGAAGAACATACACGAAAAAGAGACAAGTTGGGAATGAGAAGATATGTTGTCATTGAGAGCATTGTAAGATTAAGTGAGGGAGAATGTCACACTCACCCTAAGAACATTAAGAAGATAGAAGATTATTCAAATAGTAGAGATATTTATTAGTGTTAGACTTATATTAGTTTGTAAATTCCTATATAAGAAAATTATGTAGAGGTACTTGTAATGTAATTATACACTGATATAAGTGATGTTTGCTAATGCAAAGTATAAAATAATGCTAAGATCTCTATATAAAGCAAGAGGATAATTTTAATTCTTGTAAGAGTTTCTTTCAATTAATACAAAGTGTATTTTCTTATCATTTGCATTGTGTTCTTTTATTTGCTTATGCGTGTGCTTTACAAAAATTCCAGGATTAAAGTTGTTTGATCACACAAAATGAAAGGTGGAACTAATAAACCTTTGATGAACTGTGAGCCAAGTGTTGCACGGAGAGAGGCACGAAAATCGAGCTTTTGACAATGTTCAACGATAATAATTGAGAAATTGGGCATTGTGCCTGTTCAGGCACGGCCTAGGCGACTAGGAAGACATGTATGTGCTGATCTGATGTTTACTAGAGAATTCTCTGATTCTCCATCGCCACTGTTGTGGCTTGATTGAAAAGTGAAATGTCACCACTAGAGTTGGTCAATGAGGTTCTGTTGTTGAATTATTGTTGTCAATAAGATTGCTGCATTTGGAACTTTTTATCATATAATTATACTCTGCTTATAGAGTAATCACAAAATATTACTATCAACTATTTGGTGAATGCGTGTATATCTTTATAATTATATTTGTTTCGTCATTTTTATTTAAGTGTTTTAATATGGCATTCGTCCACCTTATGTTTTTACCTTTGTTTTTTTCCCTGTTCTTCATAAACTATCTATTTTAATAGTTTGGTTTTTAATTTGTTTTTTTCTTGGTGATAATAAAAAATGAATTTTCTTTAGAAATGTAAAATATTATATTTAATAGAAATATATTTATCAATAGAAGTAAAATTGGAAGGTAATATAATTCAAATGTTTTTATACAATTTTTAACAAACAATCACAAAAGTTGAAATTTAGAAAAAAATAATCGAACCAAGTAATGAAATGTTCTTGTTCATTTGTTTAACTTTTTAATAAATCAATTTTGAGCAATGATAATATTTGTTAATTTTCATGAATAATTCACAAATACTTATTCATCATTTATGATTATGAATATAGTTAGAGAACATTTTTATCACATTTAAAAAAGAAAAAAACTTTATTTGTTTGTTTAGTTATTTAATTAAATTCATGATATGATAAAACAAAAAGAATTTTACTACTTAATAATTTAAGCTAGCATCTAACATAAAATTAATTTTAGTTTTGTGAAATTTGAATTAATGTTAATGCCTTTTATGATAATTAATAGAAATGATTATTTTATAATTTAGTATAATTATTAAATTTTAATATATATAATTTTATAAAATTATTATTTATATAAAATTATGATATAATTAATTAGAACAAAGTCTCATTAAAAATTCAATTTCAAGACTTTTATACGACAAATTTGTATTTGTTATATAACAAAAGAGCATCGGATAGATCAGCATACGACTAGAAATTTTGCACTATAACATGCCACTCAATTAATTAGAAGTAAAAAGGAAGCAACAGAATACATCCATAGTAAATTATATCCTTGTTCAAAACAAGTGAACCAGCAACATATCACAAAAAGGGTAGACTAATGTGGCTTACTGATAGTAGTGAGCAAACCAGCAGTGATTCCCACCTCCCTTCAAGAGGTCAGCTTCATCGCCAGACCGACTGTGAATCCACCAGAGAGCGTTAGTAAGTGAGTTCCCGTCATCGTGCGCATTCAAGTTCCTAGTCTTTGCCAGAGCACTTTCTTTGTTAAAGATCGCTTCTAGGGCATACACAAACCCTTTCCAACCCTCACCGACACCTCCTCTGTCCAAAGAGGGCAGTGCCCAATTCACAAGCTCCCTGACAAACTTAACATCAGAAAACAAAAGCTCTGTGATTGGTGACAGAGGCAGCACCTGAATCCCCAATCTGCACTCCTTCCACTCGGGAGGAGCAAACCAAAGTCCACTGTCCCTCTTGTTAGCCCACAAAACGCCCACAAGCTTGTTTTCATTGGCAAACTCCTCCCCATATGTACTATTTTCTTCCCTTACATGCCACCATGTCTGAGCCGAATGAATCTCTAATGCTGCAAGTGTAGATCCAACGGCCATGAGATGGGTGTCACCATAGGCAAGACCCATCAGAGCTGCGGCGTAATAAGCGTTCACTGCCTCGCTTGTGCTCTCCTGATTCCGACCATCAGCAAACTCAGTCAGACCTCCGGCCCAAGAATGCAATTTCCACAAGTCAAAACATCTCAAACGAGGATAATGCGTCTTCTTCCCCCTGCTCATATTAGTAAAATCGGCCATAAGAGCGTAGGCTTGAGGTCTGTACCTCCGCCCCCATGCCGGGTCCAATTTTGCAAGCACTGCAATACCATAAACAAAGTAACCCAAGTGATAATGGTGATCATTGAAGACTCCAAACCCAAAATCAGCCCCGGAATCCGCAGATCCTTGTTTAGAGACAATCCCACCCCACTTATTATCGTATAAAAAACCATTTCCCTCAAAGCTCCCATCCAACCACGGCTCAATAGTAGCCTTCAAAAATTTCCTTATTTTAGGAATCACGTCGGGGAAACACACTTCTTCTGCAATCAAGGCGAACCTCGCGGCTCTAGCAACCAATTTCCCATAGAAATAAGACGATGTTGTCAATGATTTTGTGTCTAGATCCAAAGCATCAACATCAGCGCGTAGGGCTGTAAGAATTTCAGGATACGCTTCCTCTCGGATCCCTCTAAGGGAATGCCAAGTCACAGAAATTGGGTCCAGCTTCAAGGACCAGGAATCCCCAACAACGCCCACGAGCTCACCGTCGATGCTGTTAAACCTGAAACCATCCAACACGGTAACTTTCTTCAACTTGTCGTTGGACAAGAGACGCAGGTGGAGAGGGTGGGCAAGCATAAGCAAATCCCCCCAGCCTCTCTTCTCCCATTTGTACTTCAAACCAAAGGGCTTGGACAAAATAGCCTCCCCTGATATCGGATAACAATGGCTGTGCATGTCGAGAACCGCTTCGGCTCCTCCATTCTCCGACTCACCGGAACCCGGCAGAATCGCAATCCTTAATATCCCCGAAAAGATACCAGAAGTGATTAGAGACACGGTGTGAGATAAATTAATGGGTGAGGACGTATAGAGAAGCCACTTCTGGTTGTTGTTGAGGGTGATGGTGTGTTTCGTGGACGAATTGGTGGAGGAAACCGAGAGAATGGCGTGGATGGTGGAGATGGAGACCTTGGCCGCGCGGTTGACGGAGCAGGTGAGAAAAGGGGATCCGCGGACGAGGAAGAATCGGAGGTCGGAGCTGGGGAAATCGAGGGTGACGCTGAGATCGTCGAAAGAAGACACGACGTGGGTTTGGTCGGGGCGGCCGTTCGTGGCGGAGGAGATGGTGAGATCTGGGTTGAAGACTTGGTAGGTGAAGGAAGGGCCGAAGAACTGAGATGGGTAGGAGAGAGAGAGACCGGAGATTGAGGATTTGATGAGATATGGGTGTATGTATTCGGGTTGGTCTCCGCTTTTGAGGACAAAGTTTTGGAAGAAGGAGTTGGTGGGTAGAGGGGAGGCGAGGGTGTTGGGGGAGAAGAAAAGGGAAGGGTCAGGAAGGACTGTAGACTGCGTTTCCGGGAACAGGAAAGCGGATTGGTTTTCCGGCCACGACCACGGCGACGGCGGAGACATCGGCGGCTTTGGTTCGTTTGAAGGTTTGTCACTTTTTTTCAGTGAACAATAGAGTAAAAGAATCGATAATGCTGCGACGACTCCAACAGAGCGATTGTGCTTGGTCAACATGATCATTATTAGAGAGATTTATTGGTTATTTGAATTCACACGCGTTGGGAATTATATATATTTATATTTATGAGAGAAGACTTTTTTTTCGGAGAGGATGATTTCATTTGGATTGGTACTTAGAATATGTATTATAATTTTACGTGTAAGTGAATGATTGATATGAAAAAAATTAAAATATCACTCATGGTTTGCATGTTGACACGTAACACTTGAATAACTGATAGATATTGTATCATTTTCATTGGAACTCATTTGGGGTGAGAAAAATCAAATGGGGTGAACTCATTTGGGGTGAGAAAAATATTTTGTGGAGTTCATTTGGATATCATTATACCTTGAGTAATTAAAAAAAGTAGTCTATATTACCAAAGACAAAGACAGATGAGAATTGATTACGTGCTGAAAAAAATTAACCTTTATACTTATCTTAAAAGTACATAGGTTTCTAATTGTTTTTTTTTTTCCTTATTTGATTTCAATTGTTAATTCCAATGCTAGCTGTGTAGGGTTTCTATATTTTAATTTTTTTAATTTTTTTTGTCGAAGCGCGAAATTAGTTCAAATAAATCCTTGATGGCTTTTTATGTGTTTCAGTCTTAAAAAAAATGAAATAGGGAAGAAAATAGGCTTTTAATTTTTATTATTTATTTTGGTTTTGGGTTTTTAGAAAAGGAAGAAAAAGAGTTTGAAAGTTTTCTAATTTTTAGCGTAACATTTTTTTATTTCTTTTGTAAAAAAACATATTTTTGTGTGTTTATTTTTGTTTTGGTTTGTTAGTTTTTTTCTTTTTTGTTGGTTTTTTTCAAATTATTGTTTATTTTTTTATTTTCAGAAGAAAAAGTTAGTTATTAATAATTTTATACATTCCTACACATTTTAAATTTTTGATTTGTTGTTACTTAAGATTTTGTTGTATTGATATTTAAAAAAATATTAAAATGATTATACTTAAATCTTCATATTTTTTAGTACCAAAACACTCTTTTTTTACTTACACTATAAGAGCATCCACACCAGCTCCATCTTCTCTATCCCTATTTTGATGGATGTACAGTAAAAATTTAAAGATATTTAAAAAAATTACATGCATCAGGTCCTTCATTTTTATCTCTATATAATAAATTATAATTTTTTATTTTTTATTTAATATTTTTTTAATCTCATCTATTTATTACAATCAATTAAAAATACACATATAACAAAAAATATATTAAAAAAATATTTGGTGGATAAATAGTAATCCTCCAAATATGGAGATTCTCTCTCCAATCTCTATTTTTATTCTCTAAATTTTAGAGTTTGAAGGACCTGATGTAGAGTGTTTTTTCTCAAAATTTAAAATTTTCTCTAAATTTTGGAGTTTAAAGCTAGGTCCTTCAAACTCTAAAATTTAGAGAATAAAAATAAATATTAGAGAGAGAATCTCCATATTTAGAGGATTACTATTCATCCTCTAAATATTTTTTAAATATATTTCTTGTTATGTGTGCATTTTTAATTGGTTGTAATAAACAGATGAGATTAAAAAATATTAAATAAAAAATAAAAAATTATAATTTATTATATAGAGATAGAGATAGAGGACCTGATGTATGTAATTTTTTTAAAATATTTTTAAATTTTTACTGTATATCCATCAAAATAAGAATAGAGAAGATTGTTGATGCTTTTAAATACACATTTCTCTATAATTTAAGATTTTTTATAATTTTAATAAAAATAATCATTCATCATTTTAGCAATTTACTATTCACTTCCTACAAATTTTTTCTAGTTTTTTTGAATGTTTATAATAATTTGAAAAAGAAAAAAACAATAAAATATTATTTTAATAAAATAAAAAATTTTAGGAAAGGAAATGTAAATGTTTTTTTGTTTTTTCTGAAATTAAGTAAAATTAAATTGTATAATAAGTCACGTCGATGGATTTGGTTAGATGTGATGTAAATATGTAATAGCTCGCCAGGTAATTCGGGAGTGGAAAAAATATTGATTCTCTCAAGATTATAAGGCTTGCGATTTTTTTGTAAAAAACAATTGTAGATAAATGTTTTTATTATATTTTTAAAGATTATTTCTATTATTTATATAATATGATTATTTCTATAGATTTAAAACACTATTCTCTCGAATTTTAAAATAAAAAATTATTATTCTAATTTAAATTATACTACAATTTGATGTAATACTTTGTATTTTAAAATGAAATTTATGAGTTATTATGTCGGAAAAATTAGGCTTTACATTTTGGGGTCGGAAAAAACATTATTCCTCTGGCTTTTATTCTTCGCATAACGCTTTTATAAACCTATGATGTGTTTTTTTTTAAAAATATAGTTAAAATTGTCTTAACAACTAAAAAATGAAAACTGCACTAGTTGGATAACCCCGGCTTGACCTCACATCTTTTAATTTGCATGTTCTCATCATATATATGTGCATGTCCGGTGCCTGTGGTCAAACAATAAATTTGTATACTTTCAAATAACTATTTTTTATGACTTATGAAGTGATTTAAAGTATTTCTAGACTCTTTATTTTTCACAAATGGACAATTAAATGTTAAAATTTAATTTCAACAGACTCGTTATTTTACATTTTACAAATAAATAATTACTATTTACTCTTTACATAAAATATTATATTATTTTATTAGTTTTCTCTTTCCTCCATCCATTGCACAAATCGCCGAGCAAATGTTGTAGATCTTTGGGGAAAGGCGTCCTCCCTCCAGTTTTTATCCGTCGCAAATCTTTGCCGATGCTGCCTCCTTCCTCTGTTGTCTCCTCCCTCATGGGAGTTGTTTGTCGCGTCCGTAAGGTCTTGGAACCATAGCCCCTGAGTTGTTTACAATTAGAGAAATGTAACACGATGTCACCTTCTTCAATTAGAGAAATGTAACACGATATTTCTTGCCATTGTACTTTTAAATTTTAATATTAGTCAATTTTCAAAACAATGGATGCACTTCAAACTTCAAAGGGAGTGAAAATGATGGGGCTAAATTAGGGACTAATTTATAATTTGTTCCTAATATGTTTATAAAATTTAGTTTCATTTAATTCAATTTGCTATTTATTTTGAAATTGAAAATTGGGATAAATTTTACTTAAAAATTATAAATCATAAAATCACATGCTTTATACTATATTCTTATATTTAAAAGATAATATTATTTTACAAAAAAATATAAATCTTACCACAGTACGTTTTAATAAAATTTAATCAAATAATTTCATTTAGATTAACATTTAGAGTCCGGTAGTTACAATCTCACCCGAGAATAATTAAGAGTTACGCTAGGTATAACCAACACTGCTGCATCGTTACATTCTCGATTGATGTCGAATAAATCACATCAGTATCTTTTGACACGCATTAGTGTGTTTTCGGATCATCACTCAAACATAGTATCAAGCAGGCTCGAAAACAGGCTTAAGCTCCACTCCCAGCATGCAAAGAATAGCACTGCTCGAGATTACTTCTTTAATTTGAGTATGCAACATGCATGTGGAAATAAATTACGATGTGGGGAAAAAAGATGGGTGGAAAAAACAAGGGGTTTCCTCCGGAAAAAAACATGCTTATTAATTGAGTGTGAATATAAAAAAAAAGTGGCAACAAATATTAATAACGCAATTAATAAGGTCTATCTATCTTGTCAATGAGCTCGTTAAAAGTGGAAAAAAACATGTTTATTAATTATATGGGTAAATAGAAAAAAAAAGTGGACGAATTCAAATTAATAAGGTCTCTCCGAGGCAATCCAGACCTAATCCTAGGCTTTCCACCCTAGTCTAATTGTGGTTCGGATGTGTGATGGATTGCTTGATGTACTATTTAAGTTTCCTGCTCGATGCTCTATAATTGAACATTGAGTAAAGCATGAGCTGTCCTTTACCACTGCTAATCAACAATCTCAAGCATAGGCGCAAAACTATGCTCAACCAATGATCAATATAAAACAAAAGCCTCGCAAATCAGAAGCATCGATCAACCAACTGAGCTTAGAACACGCTAGATATTTTATATTATTTTGTTAACATGGCATAGACTCAAACCTATACTCAAGCCGGTGTTCAATACAAAACTCGAGCCTCAAAAATTAAAAGCAACCAACTGAGCTCAAAACGCATTACATTCAAAATTATTTTATTGACATGACAATGGACATGTTAGTAGCGGCCGCATTGACAATTGACAATTGACAATGCAGATAGCATTTTCCCAAATTAATATGAAAAAAAACGTTATGTTCCCGCAAACTCTTGATAGACCACATAAATTTTACTTAATCACAACTTTGACACTTAACTTTAGCCAAAAGAGTACACTAGTGATAGTAATAGCCATACCAGCCGTGCTTCCCGCCTCCTACATAACTCCCTTCTTCGTCGACAATCCCACCCCTGCTATGAATCCACCACAGCGTATTTGTGAGAGAGTTCCCATCATCATGCCAATTCAAATTCCGAATCTTTTTCAATGCACGTTCTTTGTCGTAGACCCCTTCCAAGGCATAAACAAACTCCTTCCAGCCTTCTCCGACACCCTCCCTGTGCAGAGCTGGCAATGCCCACTTAACAAGCTGCCTTACAAACCCAATATCAGAAAACAAAGCCTCTGTGATCGGTGACAAGGGCAGCACCTGAATCCCCAATCTGCATTCTTTCCATTCACGAGGAGCAAACCAAAGTCCACTGTCCCGCTTGTTAGCCCACAGAACACCCACAGTTCTGTTTTTTCTGGTGAAGTCCTTCTCATACACGTTGTCATCCTCTTTCACATGCCACCAGGTTTTAGCCGCACCGATTTCCATTGTTGCTAGGGTTGAGCCAATGGCCACAAGTTCGGGGTCGCCATAGGCTAGTCCCATCAGAGCTGCTGAGTAGTAAGCATTTACAGCTTCGCCCGTGTTCTCCTGACTTCGGCCATCGGCAAATTCGGTCAGCCCAACGCCCCAAGAGTGAAGTTTCCATAAATCAAAGCATCTCAACCGAGGGTAATGCGACTCCACGTGCCCTTTCAAGTTCATAAAATCAGCCATGAGAGAATAGGCCTGAGGCCTGTACTTTCTCCCCCATGCTGGATCGATTCTCACAAGCACAGCGATGGCATAAACGAAGTAACCCAAATGGCAATGGTGGTCACTAAAGAGTCCAAACCCAAAATCAGACTCATAATCTACTGATCCTTGTTTGGTCACAATTCCACCCCACTTCTTATCATATAAGAAACCGTTCCCCCGAAAACTCCCATCCAACCATGGCTCAATTGAAGCCTTCAAGTATTCCCTAAGTTTAGGGATCACATCAGGAAAATACACTTCTTCTGCAATCAGGACTAGCCTCGCGGCCCTAGCAATCAATTTCCCATAAAAGTAGGACGATGTTGTTGAGATAGTTGCTGCATTTAAAGCCTTAACGTCCTTGCAAAGGGCTGTGACAGTTTCAGGAATGGCTTCATCCGTGATCCCTCTAATGGAATGCCAAGTAACCGAAATTGGGTCCGATTTTAAGGACCAAGAATCCCCAACAACACCAACAAGCTCACCATCGATGCTTTGAATCCTAAAATCAGTCAACAGAGTAAATTTGTTATTTTCGGTCGACAAAAGACTCAGATGAAGAGGGTGAGCCAGCATAAGTAAATCCCCCCATCCTCGCTTATCCCATCTGTAATCCAAACGGAAGGGCTTCGAAAATTGGGCTTCACCGGAGATTGGATAGCACGAACTGTACAGATCAAGGACAGCTTCATGCCTTAACTCCAGTAAAATTGCAAACCGAATTACACCAGAAAAAATCCCAGAAGTTATCTGAGATACCCCGCGAGAAAAGTTAATGGGCGAAGAAGAATAAATAAGCCATGTCTGGTTATTGTTCAGAGTAACGGTGTGCTTGGTTTGCGAAGTGTTGGATGAAAAGGAGAGAATGGCATGGATAGTTGATATATAAACCTCGGCGCCTCCATTAACAGCACAGGTCAGGAAAGGGCTTCCGCGGACGAGGAAGAAGCGGAGGTTGGAATTAGGAATGTCCAGAGTGACGCTGAGGTCGCTGAAGGAAGAAACGATGTGGGATTTTTGGGTGACAAGTGGGTTGGCTTCGGTTTTAACAGAGATGGTGAGATCAGCTTTGAAGACTTGGTAAATGAGAGAATCGTTGGAGAAGCGAGACGGGTAGCAGAGAGAGAGACCGGATCGCGAGGATTTGATGAGATATGGATGTATGTATTCGGGCTGGTCGCCATTTCGGAGGACCATGTTTTGGAAGAAGGAGTTTGTAGGGAGAGGGGCTGAGAGGAGGTGGGGAGAGAAGAAGAGGGAGGGGTCGGGAAGGACGGTTGAGTGCGTTTCAGGGAAGAGGAAGGCGGAGGAGGCCTTCGACTTCTTGCCGGACGGCGGTACAGGCGACATTTCTGGTAACGAGGATGGTTTAGGCTCTGGCGACTCTGGTGGAGGAGTTGGCTGGTGAGGTCTGGATTTGACTCCCCGTTTGATCGTCTACATGCTATTTATGAATCTGATGGGTCCGCTTAGTGTGGCGACCAACAGACCTCACCAGCCAACACCTCCGGAAGATCAAACGGGGAGACAAAAATCGGAATTGCAGCGTTGAACCTCCCGAAGCAGACTGACTGTCGGTCGGGTGGGACCGGGTCTTCCTGCATTTAATTGATTGCCAGGTTCCAAGCAGCACTGCAGATTGTTGGGCTGTTTTCTTCAATGCTGGGGGCGGCGGCGGCCGGCGCGCTTTTCCATCATCGGGCTGAAAAAATGAAAAATTAGAATTAACAATCTTGGAATTAGAATTGGTTTTGGGGCACCAAACGCCACAAGACGCTCTAGGGCAGGGCGTGTAGATTCTTTGACATCCACGTATGTACGGGTACTGCTGGGCATCTCCCAGACGCTCCTCTTCCATCTAGACCAAGTTTGCAAAGATCCGTAACCGTACCAACGCTCTACCTTCTTTTGTGAGAAGGTGAAGGAGAAGAAGATTGAAGAATTTATAATTAAGGCCTTTTAACGTCATAGTTTTGGTTTGGTAGATTTGAATAAAAAAAAAGTGAATAAAAAATATGGTTGCCGCTTAAGTTATACTAGAGTCATTCATTGGTTGATGATTATTTTAAAAAAACATTATATAATTTTATCGTGTAAACACCTACCTAGGTGATAGCTGCTACATCGGTCAATTTTAGAAAAATAAGGTTTTAGTATCAGGCCTTTGGTGGAATGAATATGACATGGTAGTAAATATTTTTAACGGTGGTAAAAATAATGAAAATTGATAATAATTAATTAATACTATAATATTATTTGATAAGTATACTAATCAAATAACACAAATAGTATAATTTGAGATTTTTAAAAATGCTTTCTATATATATTTTTGTTTGTAACCTATAAATAACTATGTAATATAACTCAGGTTATTGTATGAAAGTTATGGGTATTAGGCTGTTTGTAAAATTTTAGATCCCCTATACTTAAGTCATGTAATGGTAGTTACTGTAATTTTATTATTTTATATTGTTTTCATGAAATACTTTTCTAGGGGATAATTGTTAGGGGGGTTTTTCTAACACATTTTAGTGTCAAATGAAGGGGATTTTATGATAAAAGATCACATCTTTAACTTCATTTTGATGAACTTGAATGATTAATGAACTAACCCCCTAACATAGCATTAGTAGATCCTTTTGTGGTGTTTTTGTTGTCTTTGAATGGAAAACAGGTCAAGTACAAGGTCCAAAGAAAGAATGGAGGAGCAAGGAATAATCTGCACTGCGGTCATTTCAAATTTGAAATGACCAAAAAGAAATGACGGGACCAATTGAGTTGACTAGAAGCTCCCGAGAGCTTGGTCATTTGAAACGGTCATTTGAAATTGAGTTGACCAAATAAATTGACCGCGGGCAGTTTCTGCACAACGTATCCTGCTGATCAACGAACTCTCATAGGTGCCACGTGTACAGCATGTAATCCTTCATTAAAGGATCTGACGACGCTCCATCAACCTTTTTGAGAGGGAAACGAGTTTAAATTGATGGATGGAACGGTTCCTAACGGTTTCCAGCAGTTATACAGGGAATTAGGAAATATATTGGGGAAAATTTGTAATTAATGAGGGACTGAAAATCGTTCATTCTGGGAGAGAGAAGAGTGTATTGGGTTCTCATAGTTAGAACAATGGTTTTCTTATTTGCTATGGTAGCTTAAACCTCCATGGGAGGAGGATGGATTTGATGTAAGTTTTTAATTCCTTTTCTTTGGCTATTTAATTTGAAATTCCCTGTTATGTTTATCAAGTCTTTTGAGTTAGCATGTGAGATTTAAGTTCGGCCACCTTAAATCTTATATAAGGTTAATCAATTATGGATCAAAAGAAGACATTAATAACCGGATAGTTAAAAGACTTGACTTGCTAAGATTATAATTTGCGAAAGCCAATAATCTTGCTTATAACCTAGTTAGGGTTGGTGTGATGCCAATCTACACTCAAACAACTTAAGCACATAATGGGTTGCCCGTTCCCCAAGCTAGGGTATACACATGGCTAGGTCACTCGAAAGAGGCTAGTACATGCAAAGGTGTTGAGTTTTAAATAAGAAGGGAAAGTTTGAATTAATATGCATTAAGAACAAGAGATTAATTAATTACATTGATTGATATCCAAATCCCTATTTTCTCCCATAAGATTATTTACATTGTCTTGTTTATTTAAATTACAACATTCAAAGTGCTAATGATACAAAACCAACTTCAAAAACATCATGGATTTACAAAATGAGCTTTTTGCTTGATCACTTTCCTTGTGAGTTCGACATCCGGACTTTGAGTCCACTTTATTACTTGTAACGATCCGTACGCCTGCGGAATTGCTAACAAGTTTTTGGCGCTGTTGCCGGGGAAAGTGTAAAGACTCGTATTTGGGTAGTTTTGAGAGATAGTCATTCTATGGGAATGTAACTATCTGGACGGTAGTGTAGCCGTCGATGTGAGCATTTTGACTGTACTTGGGCCCGATTCCGAGTCGGGGCCCCGTTTGACCCGATTGTTGACTTTTTGGGGTTTATTGGTTGACTTTGCATTTGAGCAGTCATTTGAGTGTGATAATATCTGAACAGTGTTGTGCTCGTTATTTCGAGCGTTTTGACAGTAATTTGACTCAATTTGGAGTTCGTGACCTCGAGAGGTCAATTGTTGCGTTCGAGTCAATTATTGCTGGGAGGCCAATTATTGGCAACGGTATATATATAATTAAGAACTGCCTTATATCTTTAATTGCCAATTATTGGTACGTGCATGTTTGAGCAAGAGAGAGAGAGAGAGAGAGAGAGAGAGAGAGAGAGAGAGAGAGAGAGAGAGAGAGAAGAGTGAAGACAGAGCTTTCTTGGCGATTTTGGGGCGATTGGAGCTCGTGGATCGCAAAGAATCTTCCAGGTAGGTGATTCTAACTCCTTATATGATTCATAGTAGGCTTAGCATGCCTAATTTGGGTGAAATCATGGAATTTGGGGGTGAACCTTAAGATTTGGGGGAAACCCAATTTTTGGTTGAATCTTGTGATTTAAATGCATAAAAGAGGTATTTCTGTTGATTACATGAAATTTAGAGTTATTTAAGACGTGTAATGGGGTGTATATCAAAATAAATGTGTTTATGAGTGTTTGGGGTTCTTTGGGTTGCCGTTAGCCGAGAAAATTGGCAAAAACGACGATGAACAGTGTTTTTCCGGGACTAAGTGAATAGTGTTTCCGGGACTAAGTGAACAGTGTTTTTCCGGGACTAAGTGAATAGTGTTTCCGGGACTAAGGGAACAGTGTTTTTCCGGGACTAAGTGAATAGTGTTTCCGGGCTAAGTGAATAGTGTTTCCGGGACTAAGTGAACAGTGTTTTTCCGGGACTAAGTGAATAGTATTTCCGGGACTGAGTGAACAGTGTTTTCCCGGGACTAAGTGTATAGTGTTTCCGGGACTAAGTGAACAATGTTTTTCCGGATCAGTAGTCCGGAGGAGTTAGTCCGGATCAGTAGTCCGGAGTAGTTAGTCCGGAGGAGTTAGTCCGGATCGATGAGTCCGGAGTAATCGATCCATGACATCAAATCCGTAGGAGTGAAACAATGTTCATTGCGGTCTGGCTTCATCTTAGACTGGACATTTACATTGTAAACCATTATGCCTCTCCACATTTAAGTTACAATGTAAATAACGAAATACCCCCCATTTGGATTCAAAGAAAAATACTAGAAAAATTAATTCCCACTATTTCAAAATGTGAAAATTGGGTTTTAGTGTAAAATCTCGGAAAAACCCAAAAGTTCGTAGTGGTGAATTTTTGGAAAGTGGGGTTAGACATCTCGGAAAAATCCCCAAAAATCAGATTATCTTATTTATGATATGGGAACCCAATGCCGGGACTTTTAATTTCAAGAAAATAGGTGCTTTGAGTACTTCCTTCATAAATCAAGGGTTGAGGATTTACTTGTGAAGACTGGTTACAATTCTAAAGGAAATGTTGAGAATGACATGCCATACTAATGTTAGTATGTTGATGTGAGGTATTGGGGCATGGACTCCATGACTTGTTTGGGTTCTCACCGTGATGCACCGATGGTGCTATGTGGTTGACGTGGCGGCATATGAACCGATGGCAGCCTGTGTGGCGATCGTGGCCGGGCATATTGCGTGGACAGGCTAAGGCCTGAGTTGAGCCGTTGAGCTCGTGGAGCTAGGGCCGAGTGCTCGAGCTGGGATCCCATGGAGGATCGTCGACAAGTTGTCCTGATGTTTGTTGCAAGTGAGTCCGATGATTGTGCACACTACACGGTGCACGAGTACACCTGAGCATATAGTATAGACTTATATGTGTTGCATGATGTGGAGTGTTAAGGTCACCTCCGAGCTTGTCGCTCACCCCTACTTGTTGCTTACCCTTTTCAGGTGTGACCCGAGACTAGTGGAGGACTTTCTTCCAGGAGGACGCCCACTACTCGATGTATGATCCGATTATATTCTCGTATTGTTTTATGTGATATCCCGGACATGGGTCCGTAGACGATTGTATTTGCATACCGTATGATGTGATGTCTGTATGACTGTTTGACTCTTTGTATGCATGATGATATATGGGAAAGTACAGGATTACCCTTGATGTATGATCGTACGGGGTTGCATATTTGAGACAAGACCCGCGGTGTAGTCTCTATTGGTGCTAGTCACCAACCCCTTGACCTTTCGGGTGCGGGCAAGGGGAAGTCATGTACCCGGTTCCGGGTTCCCTGGAATTCGGGGGCGTGACAGAAAGTAACAAAGTTGAAAGTACATTTTGTAATTGAGTGTGGAAGCATACTTGTTGTAATTACCAAACTCCGTGTGCGGTATTATGCTAGGTATGTGTTCATTGTTGTTTTTACAGGTGCGAATGAATGAGCAAGCGTTCATCAACGTTTGAAGATTTGTTTGATCCTGAGCCAGAGCGTATATTCTTTGCTAGATTGAGAAAGCAAAGGAGTGTACAGTCAGCAAGCATTGAAGAAGAATCAAATTCTGTTCCTAGATTTTGGAGTAATCCAGAGTTTGATTTGCAGAATTTGTTGTGGGAACAAGAAAGTGTTGAATCTTGTTCAGTTATGGAGGAACAACAACAGCAGCAGCAGGAAGATAATGGGTCAGATCTCAGGCCAGTTAGGGAGGGAGTATCATACTCCCGACGTTTCTGATATCAGAAATCCTATCTATCCACCACCTCTCTTGAGAGAAAACTTTGAGTTTTCTCCACAACTCATTAATTTAGTGGTACAGAACAGTTTTGGGGGAACACCTTTGGAAGATCCTCACCACCATTTAGCCAGATTTGTGCAGATATGCAGAACAATGAGAAGACAAGGAGTGCCGGAGGATTTTATCCGATTGGAATTATTCCCTTGGTCTTTAAAGGAGGATGCTTTGATCTGGTTCAATTCTTTTTCAGAGGGACATTTCACCAGATGGGCAGATTGTGCCTAGAAATTTCTCACTAAATATTTCCCAAGAGGAAGAACAGTGAAGTTGAGAAACAACATCACTGCTTTTACCCAAACCACTGGAGAAACACTTGGTGAAGCATGGAATAGATTCAGGGAATTGCAGAGAAAATGTCCCAATCATGGCTTAGAAGATTGGTTACTTATGAAGTGTTTTATGGAGGCCTTACAGCTGAGGAGCAATACATGGTAAATGCTGCAGCAGGAGGTGCTCTGACAGCCAAGACTGCAGAAGAAGCTAAAGAGATTATAGAGGAACTGACAAAAGAGCAAGCTCAGTGGCCCTTTAGGAGAGTAGCTATGAAGAAACCTGGTTTAATTGAGGTGGATAATTCAACAATGTTGAATGCTAAGTTAGAAGCTCTGACAAAACAGGTGGAAAAGTTAAATGTTCAGAGAGTAGCAAAGGTTAACTCTGCTTGTCATGAGTGTGGGGGTATGTACCAACCAAATGAGTGTCCATTAAAAGCCTATGGAGAGACAGTGGAAGGGTATTCAGCCAACATGACTGAAGAGGTTAGCTATATAGCTAACCAAAATAGGCAACAGAATAACCCTTTTTCCAATACCTATAACCCTGGATAGAGGAATCATCCAAATTTTTCATGGGGAGGACAGAACAATCAGCAGAGTAATCAAGGTAGAAATAATGCAAATCAAGTGCCGAATAATTAGAACAATCAGCAATTCAATAGACAGTCCCAACCTAAACCGCAAGGAGCTGGTTATGGTGAGAAGCAGAAGGCCGACTGGGAGTTTGCAATTGAGAATATGGCAGCAGGAACTGAACAGAGATTGAATAAGTTTGAGACTGATATTGGTAGCATGTTTGACAGACTTGAGACTCATAACAAGAAGTTGGAGACTCAGATTGCACAAATTGCAAATGCTCTTACTACAAGGAATCCCGGTGAACTTCCAAGTAAGATTGAGTCAAACCCAAAGGAGTATGTGCAAGCTGTCATGCTAATAAGTGGAAAGGAGTTACCAGAGAGGGAAGTTCCTCAAGTGGAGGAAACAACCCATGTCAAGAAGGATGAAGGTGAACCTAAATCTGAGGAGGAAATGGAAGAAAAGAAAGAGGAACATCCTGAAGTTCCTAAGGTGGTGAAGAATTATGCTCCACCAATACCTTTCCCTCAAAGATTGAGACAAAGAAAAAAAGATAAACAATACAAAAGATTCATTGAACATCTTAAGGAATTAAAGCTTACCATTCCATTTTTGGAAGCATTGGCTCAAATGCCTTCCTACTCGAAGATGTTGAAAGAGATGTTGAGTAACAAAAAGAAAATTGAAGAGAATGGAACAATTGTACTCACAGAAGAATGCAGTGCAATTATTCAGAGAAAACTACCTCAAAAGATGGGAGACCCAGGAAGTTTTTCCATACCTTGCACTATAGGGAACGTTACTTTTGATTCAGCTCTTTGTGACTTGGGAGCTAGTGTGAGTTTGATTCCATCTTCAGTATGCAGCAAGCTAGGTCTTGGAAAATTGCAGCCCACGTCAGTGACCTTGCAGCTTGCTGATAAATCCATTAAGTATGCAGCTGGCATTATTGAGAATGCACCGTTACAAATTCATAATTTTATTGTCCTAATTGACTTGATAGCTTTAGATATGGAAGAAGGTGGTTCTTTGCCACTTATTCTTGGCAGACCATTTTTAGCAACAACAGGGGCAATCATAGATGTCAAAGGTGGGAAATTGGAATTACACATTGGTGAAGACAAAGTGGAGTTCAACATATGAGAGTATGAAGAATCCTCAGGAAGTTGAACATGAGCAAGGTTGTCTTGTGGAGATGTTAAATATTGCAATTGAAGATCATGCTAAAGGATTTCGTGATCCTTTAGTGTCACACCCCGATTTCCTTCCGCTTGGAAATGAGTAGTGACTGCCCATGCCCGCACCCGAAGGGACAAGGGGTTGGTGCAAGCACCTTAAAAGGACTTCTGGCACGGGTGCTGTCCCAAACCTGCACAACCAGGCTAACATGCCAAGGGGCATGCTCCTGCTCTGTCACGCCCCCGAATTCCAGGGAACCCGGAACTGGGTACATGACTTTCCCTTGCCCGCACCCGAAAGGTCAAGGGGTTGGTGACTAGCACCAATGGAGACTACACCGCGGGTGCTGTCTCAAATATGCAACCCTGTACAGTCATACATCAAGGGTAATCCTGTACTTTTCCATATATCATCATGCATACAAAGAGTCAAACGGTCATACAGACATCACATCATACAGTATGCAAATACAACTGTCCACAGACCCATGTCCGGGATATCACATAAAACAATACAGATATAATCGGATCATACATCGAGTAGTGGGCGTCCTCCTGGAAGAAAGTCCTCCACTAGTCTCGGGTCACACCTGAAAAAGGTAAGCAACAAGTAGGGGTGAGCGACAAGCTCAGTAGGTGACCCTAACACTCCACATCATGCAACACATATAAGTCTATACTATATGCTCGGTGTACTCGTGCACCGTGTAGTGTGCACAATCATCAAGACTCGACCTGCAACAAACATCAGGACAACTTGTCCACGATCCTCCATGGGATCCCAGCTCAGGGCACTCGGCCCTAGCTCCACGAGCTCAACGGCTCAACTCAGGCCTTAGCCTGTCCACGGCGCAATATGCCCGGCCACGGTCGCCACACGGGCCCGCCATCGGTGCATATGCCTGCACGTCAACCACATAGCACCATCGGTGCATCACGGTGAAAACCCAAACAAGTCACGGAGTCCATGCCCCAATACCTCACATCAACATACTAACATTAGTATGGCATGTCATTCTCAACATTTCCTTTAGAATTGTAGCCAGTCTTCACAAGTAAATCCTCAACCCTTGATTTATGAAGGAAGTACTCATAACAACTATTTTCTTGAAATTAAAAGTCCCGGCATTGGGTTCCCTTATCATAAATAAGATAATCTGATTTTTGGGGATTTTTCCGAGATGTCTAACCCCACTTTCCAAAAATTCACCACTACGAACTTTTGGGTTTTTCCGAGATTTTACACTAAAACTCAATTTTCACATTTTGAAATAGTGGGAATTAATTTTTCTAGTATTTTTCTTTGAATCCAAATGGGGGGTATTTCGTTATTTACATTGTAACTTAAGTATAGTCCGGAAAACACTGTTCACTTAGTCCCGGAAACACACTGTTCACTTAGCCCGGAAACACTATTCACTTAGTCCCGGAAAAACACTGTTCACTTAGTCCCGGAAACACTATTCACTTATTCCCGGAAAAATACTGTTCACTTAGTCCCGGAAACACTATTCATCGTCGTTTTTGCCAATTTTCTCAGCTAGAACGGCAACCCAGCAACCCCAAACACTCATAAACACATTTATTTTGATATACACCCCATTACACGTCTTAAATAACTCTAAATTTCATGTAATCAACAGAAATACCTCTTTTATGCATTTAAATCACAAGATTCAACCAAAAATTGGGTTTCCCCCAAATCTTAAGGTTCACCCCCAAATTCCATGATTTCACCCAAATTAAGCATGCTAAGCCTACTATGAATCATATAAGGAGTTAGAATCACCTACCTGGAAGATTCTTTGCGATCCACGAGCTCCAATCGCCCCAAAATCGCCAAGAAAGCTCTACGCTCTTCACCTTCTCTCTCTCTCTCTCTCTTGCTCAAACATGCACGTACCAATAATTGGCAATTAAAGATATAAGGCAGTTCTTAATTATATATATACCGTTGCCAATAATTGGCCTCCCAGTAATAATTGACCCGAACGCAATAATTGACCTCCCGAGGTCACGAACTCCAAATTGAGTCAAATTATCGCAAAACGCTCGAAATAACGAGCACAACACTGTTCATTGATATTATCACACTCAAATGACTGCTCAAACGCAAAGTCAACCAATAAACCCCAAAAAGTCAACAATCGGGTCAAACGGGGCCCCGACTCGGAATCGGGCCCAAGTACAGTCAAAATGCTCACATCGATGGCTACACTACCGTCCAGATAGTTACATTCCCATAGAATGACAATCTCTCAAAACTATCCACATACGAGTCTTTACATGCTCCCAAACCATGCACACAAACACAAATTGAATAACAACATCTCATTTTATTTCATTTCAACGACTAAATGTTTATTACAACCCAATCGGGGAAAAACCCCTATGAAGCCAGGTGTACTATTACAAATAAAACCAAACCAAATTCCAAAACATAAAACCACGAGCACAACGAAGGAAATAACATAAAACTCCCAGCCTCAGGGGCCTAGCTCCTCAGCCTTCATCTACCGCCTGCTAAACCCTGCAAAAGAACAGTTTATAGGAGGGGTGAGCAAACCATAGCTCAGTAGGGATCCAGTCTCCCCAGACCCGTCCCGCTCTACAACATGCATGATATGTGTATGCTTGTGCTCGTATTGTGCCTAAGGCTAAAGCAGCAAACATCACCCAGTAAACACTCTTTACCTGAGCCCGCACTGAAGGGCAGAGGACACCCCGCCACCACGGCGACATGACATACCACATCCAGGCGAATGTTGCATGGACACCAATGCAACATTTTCCACCCGAGTCAGATATGGTCAACCACCTCCTCGGGCGCCATACCTACTCTCAGGAATGGGTATAGACTTAGCCCACCGTCGTGAGTACTACACCGAGACTCAGGACCACGTCCTGGCCAAATCTTAAAGGGGTCCAGCTATTGTGCCTGGCCCATATCTCAGCTCAGTCTCAAACAGACCAACAAAACAGTATAGCATTACATCTCAACATGTAAACTCGGACAAGATTTACACTTGATTTCGGAGGGACCAACATGGTCGGATACAAGCCACACACATCAGCCTCACAGGCTTTTTATCAAATACAAATCAAACACAGTACACACCAGTCACACAGGTATATCATCAGACACCCATATACAAGGTCTCACAGGCATTATATTGAATACATGGCATGCAGGCCTCACAGGCATTTTATCAAATACATAGTGTGCAGGCCTCACAGACATTTCATCAAACACATGGTGGGCATAAACAAACCCATAAAATCCTCAGGCCAAATTCAACATCAGAATCAACAGAACATGCCACTGAAGGCCAACATCCATATAGGAGATCACACCTATATGGATTTACATATATATATATAGACGGATATCCTAGAACAGAGGAGAGTTAGGAAGAACATGAATCCCTACCTCAGACTTTTGTCCTAACCTCTACGCTAGACACCTTCCAACGATGCGAACCACCACGGCAACTGCCTGGAGATCCTCTCTCTCTCTCTCTCTCTCTCTCTCTCTCTCTCAGTAGCTGCAGCAAAGAAGAACACAAGAACCCTAAACCCAAACTCAAACCCTTATTATATAGACACTACCCGCATCCAAACGACGTAGTTTTGATTAAGTAAATCCCAGGATCAAAACAACGTAGTTTTGATCACACAAGTTAGCACCTTTCCGCACCCATATAGGCCAAAATACTCAGAATTTCAACATGGTCCTTTGGAGAAAGATCATTAGAATGTCAAAACCAAGGGGACCATGCAAAAATATGGCTGCACGCCAATTTGAACGTGAATTCCCCAATTCACGTGCAACTCCAAATGCACTCAAAATGCGCTCAAACTTCACCCCTAGCCTCCTTACATCATGTAGAAGACAACCACACTTGCACGTGAAATGGACCCATTTCACGTGCACCTCACATACACGTCCGTTTGGCCTGAAACTTCTGTGGTAGATAGAGGACATCATTCTAAGCATCTTTCCTTTTGCACGTGAATTCATTTGAGCCCATTCACTAGGTCAAAATCTAGAAAAACTCTACTCAGAAGGCAAAATTGTGACTTACTCAAGGTACGGGTCCTTACATTTAGGGTTATGTTTGGAGAATGTTTCTTCAACTGTTAATGAAGATATTCTAGAGGTGAGAAATGCTTTAGAGGCCACACCAGTCATTCATTTTCAATCAAAGAAAGAATTTGAAGATATTGGAAGAAATTCTAAACCAGTCCCATCGATTGAAAAGGCACCAAAGGTTGAGTTGAAGATTCTACCAAAGACATTTAAAGTATGTATTCTTGGGAGAAGAAGGCGAGTGGCCTGTCATTGTAGCTGCTGAGCCACAAGGAGAGCAACTAGACCACTTGTTGAAGGTTTGGAGAAAAAGAAAGAAGGCCTTTATAGAACTTGCAGGAGTCAAGGAGGTTCTTTACCTTGCTCCAATTTCAAGTTAACAAAAGGAGAATGTCAAGCTACTGACATTAACTGCAGCGCTTCTGGGAGGCAACGCGAACATGTTTTGTGAATAGTTGTTTTGTTTTGTTTGAATTTAACTGTGTGCAGAGAATCCATGGGTTAGTGCAAGCTATGGACCTTTTATCTGTTACAATATGACAGCTTGCATGCAAGCTCATGGAGGTGTTTGGACAGCCCCAACTTCAAACCCTTATCCTGTAAATGTTCTTCGTGAACGGGTTGATCAAATGATATATTTTTATAATGAGCCAGCTCCCCCTCGTCAAAGAAAAAAATGTTTGAACACTCTTCCCTCTTCTTGTTGCAATTGCTTGAAAGATATGCAAAATTCCAAGTGTGGAGTTACTTGTGGCATTGCAATATGGATTAATTTCCTCATGATGTGAGAAGAGTAGAATGAATATGAAATGAAGGCACTATGAAAACTTTGAAATGTTTATATACAACATGTTTAAGAATAAAATACTTTTGGAACCAATGGTTACTCATTAATCCCATGCATGAAACTCATGTACTTGGAATGATATCATCATGTGTTTAAACAAAGACTTGGATCCATAATGAATTGAAAACTTTTGAATAAATAACTTGATTCCTTGAATGAGTGAGAACATAACTTTATTGAGAGCTATATATTTTGATGAGTGTTCACTTCATAGAAATTAAAATTCAATAAGTTCTTCTATAGTTCTACATTGGTGATTGGATAGTTGGAATGGTGGAGTTGGAGTTATAACTCACTTTGTTTAGAATAAGTACAATGTTCCAAGTTGTATAAAGTGTTGTATAAAGTGTGTATACTTAAAAAAAAGAGAAGGTTATGAACTGTGGAGATATATAATTCATCAAGAAAAACTTTGTAAGGTTATATAGACTACCGTAACATAAGCCTTGGAAAAGAAAGAAAGAAAGAAAGAGAAGGTTATGGACTGTGGAGATGTATAATCCATCAAGAAAAAACTTGTAAGGTTATATAGACTATTGCAGCATAATCCTTGAAAAAAAACAGTATTACAGTTGTAAATTTTCAGAGTGCATTGTACATAGAACTTACTTGTACATTAAAAATAGATAAGAAGTGTGTTGGGCATTGTTACTTTTACCATCATTGTGGTCTATGACAAAAACTAATTGGGTAATGGAATGATGGTTGAATCACCAAAAAGGATTAGGAAGGCACTTGTTTTAGTTTTAATTTCATGAAAGATTGAGAGAGAGTGAAGTGACATTACCCTATGAGTGAGGTTGCTTTGCTCATTGTGACATTACAAGGAATTAGGAAATTTGTTTCAGAATGTTGGTGGTTCAATTGCTTCTTAGTCTTCTGTAAAGAGAACATATGATTGTTGGACTGAGAATACAAAACTTCATACATGATATTAAGAGTTAAACCACATGTTTTATGGATGTTTTATTCTTTCACATGCTCTTATATCAATTCATTGTCTTACTTTTGCTATGCCTCATAATTCTAATTGCCTCGGGACGAGCAAGTTCTAAGTGTGGAGTTGTTGTTAGGGGGTTTTTCTAACACATTTTAGTGTCAAATGAAGGGGATTTTATGATAAAAGATCACATCTTTAACTTCATTTTGATGAACTTGAATGATTAATGAACTAACCCCCTAACAAAGCATTAGTAGATCCTTTTGTGGTGTTTTTGTTGTCTTTGAATAGAAAACAGGCCAAGTACAAGGTCCAAAGAAAGAATGAAGGAGCAAGGAATAATCTGCACTGCGGTCATTTCAAATTTGAAATGACCAAAAAGAAATGACGGGACCAATTGAGTTGACTAGAAGCTCCCGAGAGCTTGGTCATTTGAAATGGTCATTTGAAATTGAGTTGACCAAATAAATTAACCGCGGGCAGTTTCTGCACAACGTATCCTGCTGATCAACGAACTCTCATAGGTGCCACGTGTACAACATGTAATCCTTCATTAAAGGATCTGACGACGCTCCATCAACCTTTTTGAGAGGGAAACGAGTTTGAATTGATGGATGGAACGGTTCCTAACGGTTTCCAGCAGTTATACAGGGAATTAGGAAATATATTGGGGAAAATTTGTAATTAATGAGGGACTGAAAATCATTCATTCTGGGAGAGAGAAGAGTGTATTGGGTTCTTATAGTTAGAACAATGGTTTTCTTATTTGCTATGGTAGCTTAAACCTCCATGGGAGGAGGATGGATTTGATGTAAGTTTTTAATTCCTTTTCTTTTGGCTAGTTAATTTGAAATTCCCTGTTATGTTTATCAAGTCTTTTGAGTTAGCATGTAAGATTTAAGTTCGGCCACCTTAAATCTTATATAAGGTTAATCAATTATGGATCGAAAGAAGACATTGATAACCGGATAGTTAAAAGACTTGACTTGCTAAGATTATAATTTGCGAAAGCCAATAATCTTGCTTATAACCTAGTTAGGGTTGGTGTGATGCCAATCTACACTCAAACAACTTAAGCACATAATGGGTTGCCCGTTCCCCAAGCTAGGGTATACACACGGCTAGGTCACTCGAAAGAGGCTAGTACATGCAAAGGTGTTGAGTTTTAAATAAGAAGGGAAAGTTTGAATTAATATGCCTTAAGAACAAGAGATTAATTAATTACATTGATTGATATCCAAATCCCTATTTTCTCCCATAAGATTATTTACATTGCCTTGTTTATTTAAATTACAACATTCAAAGTGCTAATGATACAAAACCAACTTCAAAAACATCATGGATTTACAAAATGAGCTTTTTGCTTGATCACTTTCCTTGTGGGTTCGACATCCGGACTTTGAGTCCACTTTATTACTTGTAACGATCCGTACGCTTGCGGAATTGCTAACAATAATCAGACTTTGATATCACTTATTAGGATTGGGCCAAGACGTAGGCCCACCCGCATGTCATAATATTATCCGCTTTAGGCTTGACACATCGACTCTCACGGCTTTAAAACGTATTGTGACATTTTACAAGCTTGTTCCACTTTATTAAGGCTTTGGCCTTCCCCAAATCTTTCTGTGGGACAACACTTCCTAACAATTACTCCCTTATTTAGGTTGTAATTAAAACTTTTCTCATGTTCACGTTGTTAATGAGGGTTTGTATTTATTATTGACCGACATGCTTTGTAGGCTTTTGAAGGACGTGGTCCATAGTATTATTGAGGCTAGTTTATTAGAGGCTGTTGGAGGTCGGTTTGCATGATGTGATATGGTGTCGGCTGATTTGCTAGCGGAGGCTGTTGGTCTTTGTTGAATCAAAAAACTGATACCATTTTAGGGCATTCATTACAGAGCTATCTTATGTCCCTAATCACCTTGCTCAAGCAATTTCTCTCCCCCAAGCTTAGGCTTATGCCCTCACTCACTTTTGCGGGCATTTTAAACGACAACATAGCCTAATTTAAATATTAATTCACTTCAATGACATCATATAGGTTATAGCATTTTATAGTTAGACAACTATTCTATTAAAAATGATATTGAAATGGTAGGTGTGTCTCCCTCACGCTCAAGTATAATGGTTTGTCAAAATTTTAACCCAAGCCTATTCATTGCTTCCACACACTCTTTAATTATGAGATTTTCTACATATTTTGTTTACAAAATTTTCCTAAGCAATTGAGAATCGTTTGCTGCTTAAATTCTTGAGTTATTTATTATTTTTTATTATCCCAATTCTATATTGAAAATTTGTCTTACATCTACGGCTGTAAATGAATCGAGCCGAGCAGTAAAATGTTCAAGCTTGGTTTAGTACTATTCCTTAACGAACCAAGTCAAACACGAACACTAAATCAATGTGTTCATGTTCGTTCGTTAATGTTCACGAACAGCTTGCGAACACTCATTCACGAACAGTGTTCATGAATATACTAACATATTTGTTCACGGATATTACATTTTTACTTTATTCAAAAACTTAAGATGTTCGTTCATTTAATTGTTCATGAACTAAAATATCTAATTATCTAAAATTTATAAACAAATTATTTCATTTGTTCGCAAACGCAAGAGGTTGTATGTTTGTTCGATTGTTTGTAAACTAAAATACTAATGATTCAAAATTTATAAATAAATATACTTTTCGTTTATTTGTTTACTTAATTGTTTGTTTATTTGTTCACTATTCATGAACATTTGTTCGTGAAATTGTATTCGTGAATATCTGTTCATGAATTAATTATTGATGTTCTCAAACATTGTTCATAAACACATGTTTGCGAACATATATTTACGAACATTGTTCGCAAACATATGTTCTCGAACATAAACGAGCTGAACATAGTTTTGTTTGTGTTCGTTCATTTATGTTTACAAACAAAAAAAGATTATTCACGAACATTACCTTTCTTAAACAAATGAACATAAATGATCTTTTATCGAGCCAAACGCAAGTTTGTTCGTGAACATTTGGTTCGTTTACAACCCTACCTACATCAATAAATCAACATCATAGATCAGTGGAACATCTCTCTACATTCTTGGACTTATTTGTATTTTAGTTTAATTTGATGCAAAACATAAGAAGGAAAAGAAAATTCTTATAGATCAAATCACATGGAATAAAAAATAAATGAATCTTTTAAAAGAATTATACGGTATTTTACTTGTAATTAGTATGGATAGATTGTTGTTTTAAAATAAAATTATTTCAATTTACATTCCAAATTCGGATTACTATTTTTATGTTTTTTAATAAATTTTGTGTTATTTGACTTGAATTTGATATTAATGTAATATGGTTTTTAATACATTTTTTAGAAAATATGAAATTTTAATTTAGATATTATTTTTAAATTACATTTAATATAGATAAATTAGTAGAAATATCGTGTTTTACAAGGTGTAATTTTATAAGATTTTTAATTCTAGTTAAGCTTGAATGGTGTAAATTAAATTATGTTTTATAATCAAAATTTAATTAAGTCAAGTGAATTGGGTAGTTAAAGAGAAAAAGATTGGGTTAGGCCACAACAATATAATAATTAATTAGAAGCTAGTTCACTGTGCAAGTGGAAGACTCCCACATCGAGGAGGTGAAGTAAAACCGTGTTAGTCTTATTACCGAAGTTAGATCGTTCATTATGTTCCTTCCGAGACATACCTCTTAAATTTTTAGCTCGTTCATAACGTTCTTTCGTTATAAATATTAAAATCTAACTGGCCTATGGAAAGGAGAAGTATACCTTTTATCAATCTTGCATATTAAATAGCCATGATTAGTACTTTTTATGTCATCTTCTTTTATTTCATGTTGTAGTTTCTAGGCTATTTGGCAAGTATTAAACATCTTATACATTATCATCTAAGCCCCAAATTGTTTTGATAAAAAAAAGGCTTAATAACAATTTAAATTTGTAAACAAAACTAAACTACCCCTTCTGAAATTGACAACTCATCACATCAAAGATTAAAATATAGCAAATGAAAATTGGAGGGAGTATGATTTATTGAGCTTATCAAGTCGTGCCCATGATTTAAGGGATTTTAGGTGTTGTAGTAATTTTCTTAATAGAAAGTAAGTATTAGTGATCTTTGTCACATACATAATGGTGATTGTTTCTGTATTCTAATTGGTGCATTCTACCCTTCTTGTGGAGGCACTTTCATGCCTTATTTTATTTTGCGGGTTGAATTTATTCTAATGGGAGGCACTTTCATGTCGTTACCATCAGACTACCGTGACTACTTTATAAGGAATTTTCATTCGCCACTTGTAGGGTAAAAAAAATTATGGATCAAACTCCTCCTAATTTATAATTTCGTCCTAATATATTGTTTGTAAAATTTAATTTCAATTAATTCAATTTATTATTTATTTTGATGTTGAAATTTATTATTCAAAATTTACTTAAAATTATATATTTATATTTTATTATTATATTTATTAGATAATATTATTTTGTCAAAAAAAAATATAAACCTTACCGCATTCAATTTTAAAGGCCCTTATAGATTTTATATAAAATCCTAACTTTGACATAACCCAACTGTATTTTGAGTTCGGATGCAGTACACCAAAAACAGTCCAAACCAAAATCGTTTTTGATGCTGTTTTTTAGTTTTTTTTAAATAAAACAACACTTTTTTGGTAGACTGCATTCCTGTATTTTAGCCAAATTAAGAGTTATCATGAAATCACTGATTTCAACACATCCCTACCTCATCAGTGTTATGGCAGTATAAACCTGCATCCTGCCCTCGGCTCACTACTAGCATTCAAACAATTTATCTACTGTGAGCAGTTTCTACTATGGAAAATATACATGACCGAATAAAGTATTATAATAAATCAATCTTCCTCTTATTGGTTATATTATAGATTAATACTTGTGAAGTTGGTCAAAAGAGGGTCACAGTACGTTAGTGATAGTAGTGATCATACCAGCAGTGCTTCCCACCTCCTTCAGAACCACCTTCTTCATTGCCGATCTCACCCCTACTATGAATCCACCACAGTGTATTTGTGAGAGAGTTCCCATCATCATGCCCATTCAAATTCCGAATCTTTTCCAATGCACTTTCTTTGTCGTAGACCCCTTCCAAAGCATACACAAACCCCTTCCAGCCTTCTCCGACACCCTCCCTGTCCAGAGCTGGCAATGCCCACTTAACAAGCTGCCTTACTAACCCAATATCAGAAAACAAAACCTCAGTGATTGGTGACAAGGGCAGCACCTGAATCCCCAACCTGCATTCTTTCCATTCAGGAGGAGCAAACCAAAGTCCAGTGTCCCTCTTGTTAGCCCACAGGACACCCACAATCCTGTTTTCTCGGGTGAAGTCCTCCTCATACACGTTGTCATCCTCTTTCACATGCCACCAGGTTTTAGCCGCACCGATTTCCATTGCTGCTAGGGTTGAGCCAATGGCCACGAGGTTGGTGTCGCCATAGGCTAGCCCCATCAGAGCAGCTGAGTAGTAGGCATTTACAGCCTCGCTTGTGCTCTCCTGATTTCGGCCGTCGGCAAATTCAGTCAGGCCCCCAGCCCAAGAGTGTAGTTTCCACAAATCAAAGCATCTCAACCGAGGGTAATGTGAGTCCGCGTACCTTTTCAAGTTCATAAAATCTGCCATGAGAGAATAGGCCTGAGGCCTATATTTTCGCCCCCATGCCGGATCGATTTTCACAAGCACAGCGATGCCATAAACAAAGTAACCCAAATGGTAATGGTGGTCATTAAAGAGTCCGAACCCAAAATCAGCCCCAGAATCCACTGATCCTTGTTTAGTGACAATGCCACCCCACTTCTTATCATATAAAAAACCGTTCCCCCGAAAACTCCCATCCAACCATGGCTCAATTGAAGCCTTCAAGTATTCCCTAAGTTTAGGGATCACATCAGGAAAAGACACCTCTTCTGCAATCAGCACTAGCCTCGCGGCTCTAGCAATCAATTTCCCATAAAAGTAGGACGATGTTGTTGAGATGGTTGCTGCATTTAAAGCCTCAACGTCCTTGCACAGGGCTGAGACAGTTTCAGGAATGGCTTCCTCCGTGATCCCTCTAATGGAATGCCAAGTAACCGAAATTGGGTCCAATTTTAAGGACCAAGAATCCCCGACAACACCCACAAGCTCACCATCGATGCTTTGAATCCTAAAATCATTCAACAGAGTAAATTTGTTATTTTCGGTCGACAAGAGACTCAGGTGAAGAGGGTGAGCCAGCATAAGTAAATCCCCCCATCCTCGCTTATCCCATCTGTAATCCAAATGGAAGGGCTTCGAAAATTGGGCTTCACCGGAGATTGGATAGCACGAACTGTACAGATCAAGGATAGCTTCATGCCTTAACTCCAGTAAAATTGCAATCCGAATTACGCCAGAAAAAATCCCAGAAGTTATCTGAGATACCCCGTGAGACAAGTTGATGGGCGAAGACGAATAAATAAGCCATGTCTGGTTATTGTTCAGAGTAACGGTGTACTTGGTTTGCGCAGTGTTGGATGAAAATGAGAGAATGGCATGGATAGTTGACATATAAACCTCGGCACCTCCATTAACAGCACAGGTCAGGAAAGGGCTTCCGCGGACGAGGAAGAAACGGAGGTTGGAATTAGGAATGTCCAGAGTGACGCTGAGGTCGCTGAAAGAAGAAACGATGTGGGATTTGTGGGTGACATGTGGGTTGGCTTCGGTTTTGGCAGATATGGTGAGATCTGCGTTGAAGATTTGGTAAATGAAAGAAGCGTTGGAGAAGCGAGATGGGTAGCAGAGAGAGAGAGCGGAGCGCGAGGATTTGATGAGATATGGATGTATGTATTCGGGTTGGTCGCCATTTTTGAGTAGCATGTTTTGGAAGAAGGAGTTTGTAGGGAGAGGGGCGGAGAGGAGGTGGGGAGAGAAGAAGAGGGAGGGGTCGGGAAGGACGGTAGACTGCGTTTCAGGGAAGAGGAAGGCGGAGGAGACCATCGATTTCTTGTCGGACGGCGATACTGGCAGCATTTCGGGCGACGGCGACGGTACAGGCGGAGAGGGTGTTGGCTTGTAGGGTCTAGAGTTGGATTTTTGGAAGGATTTGGTGACTAGGAATTTGACTCTTCGTTTGATCTTCTTCAACATGAGAGTCACGCCTACTAAATTTGCGAAACTGGGGTAGTTTGGCGATCGGATGTGGTCGGTTGGTATGGGACTTTGCTTGTGGGTTTCGTTCTTGGGCTTTTGCTTCGGTTGTGAGAGGGAAATTTAGGCTCTTTTGTATATATGCTTGTATTGGAAGGGAAGTTATAGCGTCGGGTATCCATCGTTGGGGGTAACAAACAAGTCAAGGCGTGAAGGAGGGGATATATGAAACGTAGAATAGACACCTATTCTATTAAAAATGATATTGAAATGGTAGGTGTGTCTCCCTAACGCTCTAGTATACATCAGTGGAACATCTCTTGGACTTATTCGTATTTTAGTTTAATTTGATGCAAAACATAAAAAGAAAATGAAAATTCTTATAGATCAAATCACATGGGATAAAAATTAAATGAATCTTTTAAAATAATTATACGGTATTTTACTTACAATTAGTATGGATAGATTGTTGTTTTAAAATAAAATTATTTCAATTTACATTCCAAATTTAATATTGACAGATTACTATTTTTATGTTTTTTTAATAAATAGAAATTTTGTGTTATTTCACTTGAATTTGATATTAATGTAATATGGTTTTTATTACATTATTTAGAAAATATGAATTTTAAATTTACATATTATTTTAAATTGCAATGTAGATAAATTAGTGCAAAAATATCGTGTTTTAATGCTCTAAAAGGTTTTTAATTCTAGTTAAGCTTGAATGGCGTAGATTAAATTATGTTTTATAATGCTCTAAAATCAAAATTTAATTAGGGCGAGTGAATTGGGCTGTTGGCATAAACAGATTGGGTTGGGCTGACGGTAGTATAATAATTAATTAGACGCTAGTTCGCTACGCAAGTGGAAGACTCCCACATCGGGAGGGTACAGTAAAACCGTGACAGTTCTTATTGCTGAAGCTGGCTTTTCAAGGTCGTCCGCATTGGAACGATACAGAGAAGATTTGCATGACTCAAATTTTTCCTAACCTTTTTTCTCTTTTCCTACACTACTAATCTGAAGAACCCTAATCGTATGATTTTGGGTTCCCAAAATTCAGCAAATAATCATCAGATTTGTGAAACAAACCACCAGCCGACATCTTCAATCTCGTTGCTAGGATTATTATTGTTAGTATTTATTGTTTCTATCTATTACATTTAGGGTTTATACATAATGAATCATTTGAGTTTTATTCCGCAATATGGGCTTATTACTTCTAGAATTCGGTATGTCTCTCACATAGATTTCTTCTGCATAAAAACTATATAGTTACTAGTTAGCATCTAGAGAATGGAATGATATTTTGCCTTTGAATCTGGCTGTTATTGTCAACTAATATGCTCTAAAGCTTGTGATTTTCATGTTGTCAGAGTATATTTTGGTTGCTTTTCAAACGAAAAATCAAAAGACCCAAAAAAAAAAACAAAAAAACAAAACTAGTATCAATATGGTTCCTCCGATATCAACCGTTTCCTGTAAACAACTCTCAATTTCCTTTTTGTGGTGGTAGTGAAAACGGAGTAGAAGGATAAAACTGCATACTATGGACCTGCAATTTAGTTTTTAGAAGCTAGGCTCACGATGGCTGAGTTTCGATATCAATGTTTAATAAGTATATATGAAATCAGAGGTGACAGTTCTTTTGCTACTATAGACTGCTTTGACATTGAATCAGCTGGCAGGTGTGAAATGGATTGATGACTTCTCTGTTGATCTCAGGAAATTGTGTTGGTTGCTTTTGTATGGATTGCTTCATGCCCAAACATTATACTTTTTTTTATATCATCAAAGTCTTGGAATCTTATTTCGGTTGAGTTGATGAAAGAAGAGCAACAGACACCTGTGCACTTTGTGAGCTAACAAGCTTGGTTTGGATCGGCATATTTTGAGCAAAGTAAAAACTATAATAATATTTTATATGTTGGCTCCCATCAACTATGTGATAAAGTGCAATTCAATTTGTTTTATTTTTATAAAAATGTTTATAGAGGTCTATTTATATATTTGTATGGCCTTTAGTAGGTTGTGTTGCTTGAAAACATTTTTTGTGGAAAGTGAGAATTGATTCTGCAGTGGCAGAGTAAGTTCATTTTGGGAACGTATTGGGTCATCCCGATCCAATCTTCAAAACTGATTCTAGGTTGGTGGTTCTACATCCTTGTACCATTAATTTCAATTAAGCTGACATGATTGGAGAGAAATATGAGAAATTGTGATCAACCCTATAAATTGGGAGTTTGAAAATTTGAGATTTAATGGTGAAATTGAGATTCTATCTTATTTGGGTTAATTTCGTGTGAAACAATTAGAATTTGGCTACTAGAAATGGAAGGAATTAGTGTGAGACTATTGGACAGTTTGTGCTTGCTGAATCAATAAACTCAGATGAACTCTTTTTCTGACAAATATTAATATTACTTATAATTTATTAATAAATATGAGAATAGAAGAAAATAGTGATATATGAGTTCGATATCGTTTCAAATATTAAAATTTTGAGTATGACTAATAATTTAGAGTGAATCTTGAAAATTTGTATACTTACGATCTCCCTCATTTTGCTGGATCAAGTATCCTAATTTCCAAGATTGTGTGGTAGTTAAGGATATGAGACTGCCTCTATAGTTGGACAAAGTTTCAACGCCTTAATGTTAGAGAATCCTGAGAAACAAGTATTTGTTTGAGAATTTGTAAGGAACAAAGTTTCAATGCCTTAATGTTAGAGAATCCTGAGAAACAAGTATTTGTTTGAGAATTTGTAAGGAATAATATCTCACTTCTAAATCCTAGGCTATTTCTTCGTAGACATTGTAATTATAATTATGGAGTTATTTTTTACGTCAGGAGGTCCTGGAGTAAATGGAGCAGTGACGTGGGACAATGGAATTGTACCAGGGAAGCTCCTTACAGCACGCTGTGGATTCAGGAATGCTTCTTATTCAAGGCAAGAGGGTTGTTGAATTGGGATCTGGTTGTGGATTAGTTGGGTAAAGATAATACTCACCTGGTCCAATATGACTTTTCTTTATCTTTGACGTTTTGGTGGACTCTTGAGTAAGGACACAGATTGAAAAAGTATTCCACGTACTTCCTATTAGTTCCATGTACAATTACTTTGAGATTAACCCTTTTGGATGGGTTGCCTTGCTGGCCAATCAGCTAGGGATGACAATTCTATCTCTGGCTGGACATCGTTGAGTTTCGAAATTATCCACTACCACCACTGATTTCATATATACTTATTAAACATTGATATCGAAACTCAGCCATCGTGAGCCTAGCTTCTAAAAACTAAATTGCAGGTCCATGTAGTTTTATCCTTCTACTCCGTTTTCACTACCACCACAAAAAGGAAATTGAGAGTTGTTCACAGGAAACGGTTGATATCGGACAAATTGCAACTCAGCTCTACCTCTGGTGGATAGTTTCGATATCAATGTTTAATAAGTATATATCAATCTCTGGCTGGACAAATTGCAACTCAGCTCACGATGGCTGAGTTTCGATATCAATGTTTAATAAGTATTTCATGTACTTCCTAATATGAAATTATCCACCAGAGCAATTTGTGGACATCGTTGCAAGAATCTTATCCACCTTGGACACGCGTTTATAGAGTTCAATGTGACATCCATATGCCTATTATGACTTCTGGTGTTGTGAAAGGAAATCTCAGAGAGCTAGCACTAGCTCGGATGGATGATTTAGGTTTGAAGTGCCGTGATGTTCACACACGTGAAGCTGGAATCCAGGTAAGTGGTATGGACAACATTTACATCTTATATAGAATTGAGTGCACCCTTTTAGCATTTTTTTTGTGATAAATTTTCAGGATATTCACAACAAAATCAAACCCGAAGAAGTTTAGCTTGTTTGTTGAGATTATACAGCAAATGAAGGCTGGGAAACTTTTCTTTCCTATGAAGATGTACACCAGGTATCCTTTTCTCTATCTTCTGCTTTATAGGTGTCTCTTTTCTTTCTTTTCAAAAATTTAATTGCAATTTCTTATATAATAAAGTTCTACGTGTTTGCACATGCTTTGGGCTGTCTTGGCTTTGCTGATTTTATCTTTAGTTGATTCACAGTAAAATCCCGTTAGGCTTGGTCTGCTTAAACATTGGGTGCACTTTCATTTAATTTGGTGTTATTTCCTCGATTGAACGTAGGATATTCTAGTTGGATTGTTGCGCCTGCGGAGATGTGGCTGGAATACAACTTGGCACTCTTCGGAAAATGCTCTAATGTACGGGAACTTCATGTTGATGGAACTGCAGTTCCAGTTCATGGGCGGGAAGTGACAAACTGCAACACTAGGTTACATTCACTTCTTCCTAGTCAAACATATTAATTTATAACATTAATATACTGAAATTGACAACTGCAGTGGTTCCAAGTTTATTTTATTTTATTTTATTGCTTATTGTTTTTACCGGTATGGTTATTGGTGGGCTTGTGATTTGTTACCCTTTGTCGGAAGTGTAAAATTTTTTGTGGATAGTTGCTTTTCTTGGTTTGTTTTCTTTGTAACGTTGACCCATTCTATTTGGGCAGGGTTATGGTACACTCTCAATGGAGGAGGCCGAGAGAATTTCCCTCAGGGAGCATGGATCAACAAAAATTGTTGTGATTTCAGGCGTAGGGACACCATATTATTATAGAAAATCATCGTTGCTTTTATGTTTTTTCAAGCATTTTGATGAGACCGTAACGTGCGTCACGTGCACATGTCGTGTTGCGCAAGACATCTACTACTACTGGAACTCTTCTTATATTCACTTTCCTTTTTAGTAGAAGTCTTTCCTTTTTATTTACTCTCCTTTATTTAATTTGCATTAGTATTTCCTTTTTATTACTTTCCTTTATTTAATTAGGGTATTTTGGTATTTTACTTTAGTTTCCTAATTGTATTAGGTTTCCAATTCCTAGTTACTGGTTTGCCTATAAATAGGCCTTGCATTCAGATGTAATAAATCATTCAAGAGTGTTTTTACCAATAATAAACTCTCATATTAGAGGTTTATTCTTATTTCGGCTTTTCCAGTTTAATACTTAAATCGCTTGGGCTAGGGTTTGGGTAAATTCTGTTATCCATCTCTAGATTGTTGTTGGATCCTAATCAAGGTCCTCAACAATTTGGTGCTTTCATTGAGAGATCCTCATCAAGATTTCTCATTGAGTTATCAATTTCATTGAGAGATCCTAATTAAGATTTCTCAATTTTATCTCGTGTTCTTCACCAGCAATGACGGAGGAGGCGACAAAGACGAACAAACAACGGTTCGAAGCCCTGGAGCATTCTGTTACAGAACTTTCGACGGCAATGGCGGAGATGGCTCGTTCTCAAGCTATAACCAATCAGAATATTAACCGTCTTCTCACCGCCAAGAAGGGCAAGGAACCACCGGAGGAAGGCGAACTCATGGAGACGATTGTCGATCACGACGATCTGCAAAGGAGGCTGATGATTCATCAGATACTGCATACAATCCTTACCATGGCCATCTTAGGCGTGGTGGGCGTGTGGAGCGAGGTCCAACAGTTATCGAGCGGTGGTTGCGAGATGACCTAGTTAGTAGAGAGAACGTAGACGGCTACAAATCTGATGGGATGTCCAACAGAACAGACCATGGACAAAAACCAGTCTATGAACACCAGAAGCGACAGAGGCATGGCACTGACGATTCTGATGGCGATAAACGCCGTGATTGGGGTCCAAGGAAGCCAAAGATTGAGTTTCCACACTTTAAGGGAGGTGATCCCTATAAGTGGCTAGATAAGGCAGCTCACTACTTCCGAGTTTTCGAGGTATCCAGAGACGACCGAGTTGTAGTGGCCTGCATGTATTTGGATGCGAAGGCCAACAGCTTGTGGCGTTGGATCAAGGCCTAGTATGAACAAGATGGATGACGGTTGGGATGGTCAGCATTCGAGCGAGAGTTCCTAATCCAATGGGGACCCTCTCCAGTTATCAATCACCATGGACAACTGGCCAAACTGAAGCAAGATGGCAAGGTTGTTGACTATGTAGAGGAGTTTCGACGACTCCAAATTCTTGTTCGTGGTTGGTCTGAAGAGTCTTTGCTGGGTACCTTTATCGAGGGGTTAAAGCCATGGATAGCACGAGAACTGAAGTTGAAGCAACCTCAACGGCTAACTGGGGCCATGAGAATGGCAGAAGTCTTGGAGGGGAGTTACCATAGCGAAAAGAAACTTGCTAAGGAGGATTCCGATGACATAAGTGTCAAAGCAGAACCTGTAGAAGACTCTCAAGCAGCAAAGGCGCCCAATGAAGGTGGATCTAAGAAGGATAACAAGAAAAGTCGAATACTTTCATATGAAGAGGTTAATGAGAGAGCTAAGAAGGGCCTCTGCTTCAAATGCGGCGAGAAGTGGGACAAGGGCCATCGATGTCGCACTGGGAAGGTGTTTTTGATTGACGATTCTGGTTCAATCAATGGAGGTGAATTGATGATGGCTGAAGTTGAAGAAGATACTTTTGACGCTGAGTTATCTCTTGATGCCATGACAGGGGGATCAAAACCAGCTACTATGAGGCTCATGGCGTGGATTGAAACTCATGAAGTTTCGTTGCTTGTAGATTCTGGTTCTACCCACAATTTCATCAACACTGATATCATAAAGAAGGTTGGACTACAAGTTTCTACCCTATAGCCTTTTGTTGTGCGAGTGGCTAGTGGAGAAAAATTACAATGTGCAGAGGTAGTATGGGATGTGAAGCTCAATGCCCAAGGAGTCAGGATCACTGCTGACCTGCATGTGGTACCTATGGTGGGAGTTGATGTGGTTCTGGGCACTGCGTGGTTGAGAAGTATCGGCAAGGTCGTTACTGATTATCGAGCCATGACAATGGATTTCAAGCTGGATGGAAGAAAAAGAACTTGGGTAGCTTTACCGTTTAAGGAGGAACACCAGTGCGATGCTAAAAAAGGCAAGCAGCCTTGTGGCGCTCAGTGTTTCGTGATGGTAGTTGATGGAGATTGGCGTGAAGCTTCTTGGAGTAACTTTTTCAAGTTAGGTGAGCATGATCCAAAACTTTCCCTTGAGGACAAGGGTGTCTTTGAAGGGAGGGGGAATGATGAGACCGTAACGTGCGTCACGTGCACGTGTCGTGTTGCGCAAGACATCTACTACTACTAGAACTCTTCTTATATTCACTTTCCTTTTTAGTAGAAGTCTTTCCTTTTTATTTACTCTCCTTTATTTAATTTGCATTAGTATTTCCTTTTTATTACTTTCCTTTATTTAATTAGGGTATTTTGGTATTTTACTTTAGTTTCCTAATTGTATTAGATTTCCAATTCCTAGTTACTGGTTTGCCTATAAATAGGCCTTGCATTCAGATGTAATAAATCATTCAAGAGTGTTTTTACCAATAATAAACTCTCATATTAGAGGTTTATTCTTATTTCGGCTTTTCCAGTTTAATACTTGAATCGCTTGGGCTAGGGTTTGGGTAAATTCTGTTATCCATCTCTAGATTGTTGTTGGATCCTAATCAAGATCCTCTACACATTTTTTTTAGCAGGTCAATAAATATTAAAAATCAAAAACAGTCACTAAAATATAAAAGATTAAACGAAAAATAATCATTTGTTCTTGTTCTTCCACACTTCCAACTTCGATAAAACAGATGTGGTTTAAATAGTCGCAACGTGTGGAAAGGTATTTTCCACACTTATCATAGTCCTGACCACCGATTTCCTTATTGTGTTTGTGATTCAGGTGACGCCACAACACAATGGACGTTTAATCTTGAATTGAAGTGGGTAGAATTATAAAAACATTAAACCAAAAACAATTCATCTTCTTGTTTTTCTTCAGGCAATATACGTTTCTTCTCGTTCACTAAAATATAAACCTTAAAACATTAAATCAAAAACAATCAGATGTTCTTCTTCTTGTTTTTTTGGCCCTTCTAAGTTAATGAATTTAGAGTGTTCTTTGTAATCCTTCCCTGTTTGACAGATTGACAGATCAGGTGCTTCTAGTAATCGGAAAGCAAGGGAAAGCAATCCCACACTTGTCACAGTCGTGACAATCAATTTTGGCAGGATTTTTTCTTGGCGTGTTTCTTCTTAGCGAATTGACTTTGAGGCTGAAGAGGGAAAGGAGCGCCGACCAAGAGTTAACCCACGAGGGCACCTCTTAATCTCACCAAAAATGTCATGATCCCCTGCACCAAACAAACATGCATAAATCTCAAAACATGTTCCGTGCTGCTCAAAACAAAAATCACACAAAATGTATACAAATACCCAATCGCAGAAGAAAATAATATGTATACGCACTGCCCAATCTCTATGCGTATGCATAGAGAGAGGAGAAAAAAATGCATACAAATACGATGTATATACAGAAAGAAAACAAACACTTTAAAAACTCTATCTCAACTGCCCAAACACTTTAATCTCTAGAAAGAAGAACGGAGTGTCAAGTTCATGGATTTACAATGGATCAGATCAGGTGCTCATGGTACTCGAAAAGCAAGGGAAAAAATGTATACAAACTACCCAATCGCTGTGCACAAAAGAACAAAAAATACATACAAATACCATGTATATACAAAAAGAAACACACTTGAGAAACACTCTCAACTAACCAAACTTTTCAATCTCTATAAGAAAAAGAGAATGTCAAATTCAAGATTGAGTTTGTGAGAGAGATGGTCATTCAAAATTTGGTAATCATCAAAAGTGGTGTGTGCTTTTGTATGTATATCCTAACTCACAAAAAGAAAAAGACAAAAAGAAAAATCACAAAAATTCTAAAAATGCATACAAATACCGAAACACTTCAATCCGATCAAAACAAAAACTTTCATGCCAATATGTTTAAAGAAAATAAATTCCTTACGTAGTATCTTTTCAATTCCTCCCACATATCAAACTCATGGATCTTTCTTTTCCCTTATCCTCCATCATTAATGCTGCAAAATAAAAATATTATAAGATATCGTGACACTAGTGATGATTTTCATGAATAACGTGAAATTAGCAACAGGTTTTAGGGAAATAGTAGAATTAAAGGGGGAAATATAGTTTGGTAGCTGAAATGAATTTGAAATATTATATGATGGCTGGGTGGTTGGCTCGGGGTCGTGTGCTATGTTGCTGTTTATGTAGAGAATCAAACCCTTGAGGCGAGAGTGGATAAAGACTCACCGACGGGTCACGGGCAATGGTGAATCGATGCGCGAGTTGATAGACAGTTGAACCGAAGGAGTTGTTGGGCAGTGGCATGCAGAATCGATGGACGGTAAGGAGTCGTGGCCCAGTGGCGTGGCAAACCGATGGACGGTTTGACTAAAGGAGTAGTCGGGCAGTGGCGAGTCGTTGAACGATCGGATTGCCGGAGTAAGAGGGAGAATCGGAGAAGAAGAAGCGTCGTGGATGTTGGACCAAAGAGAGGAAGTGTCTTGGAGAAGAAGTGCTCGCAAATAAAATAATAAAAAACAATACATGCACGCATTAACATAAAATAATTCAATGCTTGGGACTTTGTGAGGTAGTAATGCGTTGAAATCAGTAATTTCCTGATAACGGTCCAAAACCATGTCGTTTTGTTTAAAAAACTAGAAAAAATAAATGCATCAAAATGACCGAGTATGCGCACTTTGGCTTGGATTTGAAGTGTTAGAACTAGAATTCAGTTATTGTTTTGGTCGAGTTCCTTTCTCACTTGGATGGAACTTCCTGAGAGTTTCGCTTTCGCTTACATCTTAAGTATTATAAATGAAATTCAATTAAATTGCTTTGGTTCAGTGACTTTACATGAATGACACCTAAGAGAAGCTTTCAAGGAGGGAGTAATTAAAGAAATAGAACCCCATAAGGACGAGAGAAGAAAAATCCAGATAAAACCCTTCTTTACAGGTTTAGTTATACTAACAACATCAATAATAATAATAAATTCAAAAACTAGGAGCAATAATAAGTGTTAAGAATAGAAAACTAAAAAAATACACATGAAATTATCCTTTTAAAAGTTACGTACAAAATTAAAATTATTATTTATTTTTTTCAAAAATATATATCTAAAATTAAATTAATATTAAAAAATTAACACAAAAAAAAATACAATTACTAAAATTATTTAAAGCCAACATAAATACAATTTATTTATTTATTTATTCGTTATGTAATGTTATATTTAAAGAGTACAGTTTAATAAAAAAATAAAAAATCAGTAAAAAAACAAACAAAAAAACAACACCGTGTTATCTAACTTCTGAATAAAATGAATCAATGAATCAAACATATAAAATTTTTATTTTCGTATGCGATGTAATATTACACTAAAAAATTCATTATATATAAATTCTTTTAAATGTTTCATTGCACAAATTTAAATTTAAAATTACAAATGTAGAAAATAAACTTTCAGCCATCACATCCGGGATTACATGGCTGCTGCCTCCTTAACCACCGCCTCCTCTGCAACAGAGGCCTCCACTTCGGCATCCACTGCCACAACTACAGCGGCAGCTTCCGCAACCGAAGCTGCTGCCTCGACAGACACAGCCAATTCCATTGCAGCCTCAACCGCCAATCTGAGAGGCAAATCCGCTAAAACTCTTTAGCGAGTATCTTTCCAATCCCTCCCATACCAAACTCATGAATCTTTCTTTTCCCTCATCCTCCATCATTAATGCTGCAAAATAAAAATATTATAAGATATCGTGACACTAAAATGATTTTCATGAATAACGTGAAATTACAGAAAATAGGAGTTGATAGACGGCTGAACCGAAGGAGTTGTTGGGCAGTGGCATGCTGAACAGATGGACGGTCAGAAGGACGGTTTGACTGAAGTAGTCATCGGGCAGTGAACGATCAGATTGCCGGAGTAAGAGGGAGAACCGGAGAAGAAGTGTCGTGGATGTTGGACCAAGGAGGGGAAGAAGTGTCTTGGAGAAGAAGGAAGTGCTCGCTTTATAAATGTAAGACTAAGACCATCTCCAAACCAAAACTCTAATTTAATGCAATTTTTACACTAAAATACAGTAAGTTTCATTTATTGAAATATTCCTGCGTACCTCCTATCCGACCGTCCAGTGACGCCAAGGAAGATGGGATTTGGTGCCGAGGAAGAGGAAAGGGGGGCTGATCGGTGACGGGGAAGATGGGAGGGGGGCGTTCGGCGCCAGGGAAGAGGAAAGCGGGGCTGATCGGTGATGGGGAAGATGGGAGTGGGGCGTTCGGCGCCAGGGAAGAGGGGAAGGGAGCTGATCGGTGCCGGGAAAGAACGGGGAGGGGAAGTCGGGGGGAGCTGGGGAAGGAGGGCGATGCCGGAGAATATGCGGGAGGTGGGAGTTGGGTTTCGGCGCTGGGGAAAGATGGGCGCGCGGGGGGAGGGGTGGTTTCGGCGTTTCACGCTTGCGTTCGGCGTGGAAGCGTGGTGCCACTAAAGAAAAAAAACAGACGCCATATATAGCCACGGGTTGGAGATGGCCTGAAGAAAAAAAACGAAGACGCAAATTATTGCATCGGTCACGGGTACACAGTAACCACCCAGCTGTCAGCATTGAATTATTGAGTTGACACAAATAAAATAATAGAAAACAATACCCCTTTGTTTTCCACGTTGTCGTTTGGTTGAGGTAGAAAATAGATGGAAAAAGATTATTTTATAATTTGTGCCCAAATAAAAAAAGAAAAAACAGAAAAGATGAATATATAAGATATCAAATATACCCTTCATGGCAAGTCGGCCGCCCCACAACATTACCTCCTTTCCGTCGCCGGTGCTAGCAGAGGCGACGGCCGAAGCCTCCCATCACCCAGGCGTCCATCACCGAACTGATCGCACGTTGAACCCCTCTCTCTCTCTCTCTCTCTCTCTCTCTCTCTCTCTCCCTCCATAACCCTCTCTTCCTCTTCGACTTTGGTTTGTAGCGAGATGCTTTGTGGTTCCGACATCTCCGTCTCTCCGACCAACAACTTCTTGAATCACCACCACCGGAGGAAGAGGAGGAGGGGAGCCTTGCGCTAGGGGGGGACCTCCGTGCTGCCTCCGTCCTCCGTGCGATGGATGCATCAAGCGTCTCCGGTAGCCGTGTAGATCTAGGAGCCCGACATCGTGGAAAGAAAAAGGGAGAAGACTGATAAAGGAGAGAGGGCATTTTTGGAAACAAAAAACAGACGCGAATTATTGCATCGGTAGTCACGGGTTATACAGTGACCACCAGCTGTAAAGCATTCAATTATTGAGTCTGACACAAATAAAATAATAAAAAACAATACATGCCAAGCATTAACATAAAATAATTCAATGCTTGTAACTTTGTGAGGTAGTAATGCGTTGAAATCAGTGATTTCCTGATAACTCTTTATTGCATCGGAACGGTTCAAAACCATGTCGTTTTGTTTAGAAAACTAAAAAAAAAAAATAATAATAATAATATAAAAACTCTAGGGGCCTTTAAAATTGAAATGCGATAAGATTTATATTTGTTTTACAAATTAATATAATCTAATAAATATAATAATAAACTATAAATATATAATTTTAAGTAAGTTGTTTCCTCAATTTCAAAATAAATAATGAATTGAATTAATTGAAGTCAGGCACAACGAAATGGCTAAAAGAGTTCATGAAACATTCATAACTCTCACAATAAAGCTAAAAACAATGATTCGTTGTGTGTGATAGAATTGCAATTTGCAACATACTATTTGGTGTCAAACCACTTAGTGATTTCCGTTGGAGGTGCGGAGGCATTAACCCTGGCCATGGAGAAGTATGTTTCAAAACCCAATGTCACCACCATTCCAATTATATCTTTTCGGGACAGCTCCAAGCATTGCAGTGGTGTCCAGCACGTGGTCATAGTAGGAAAATGTGTTGCTAGCTAGGAACGAACTTGATCCCAGCCATAGCCATCGGCTTCCAGATGGAAGACCTGAGATCACTTGCCACCTTCTGCAAAGTGCAAATCATGCTCTTGTTATCATAAAAAGACTCCAAAGCAAACTTGAGCTCTGTGTGTGGTCCTATCCGGGGGTATCCAAATAAATAGGAAACTATATCAAATCCTTCATATTGTAAGAATTTCCTGGACATCAGGAGGAAAATGTAAACCGCCTTTAATTTTGTAAACAACTTGAATTTTGTATGACATAACATATAAGTGAAGTTCCTCGATTGTTCGATATCGCGAAGTAATAACGTTCAATATCACTCAGAGTTCAATGAATAAACATATGTAGAGAAGATGAGGATAAAGACATAAAATTTATCAATGAAACAACGATATGCATATGGGAAAGCACCGTATTTTGGAAAATGTTTATTTCACAATCTAACTAAGTTAAAGAATATCTAAATTGTTACATTGTCTCACAAAATCACTGCAGCTTCCCTGGTAGCAGTAGCCAAATTGGCATACGATAATCTTAAAATCAATATTTTTTAAGAAGCTTCTCATCCCCGCCTTCTTTGTACTTTTTCATTTCTTATACGACAATCTTAAAATAGAATTACTTTTGTATGCCACAAAACATGAGGTGAATGATTTGTGTTAAAATAGAATTCACCCGGTATATATACACGGACTTAAGGTTACAATAGTGTGTGAGGCTTAGCATTTTCCTGACTTATAATGTGTGTAATTTACTGTCTTATAAACATTTTTTAGTCATTAGATGGTGGGTTCATATATTATTGCAGTCTTAAGACCGTACATTGAAAAATACATTTAATAATATCCAACTTATTGTTATGTCAGGTGTAATATTAGTGTTGTCCCTCCCTGCCACATTCCACAATTCATTTGGAGCCCTTGTCTAGTTCATTTGGAGTCGTTATATTTCATTCCGCTTTGAAATGTTGACGGTCATTTGCTTTTAGCTGATTTTGTTAAGTTTTTGTGGGTTTAATGACTGCCCTACATTTGATTTATGTAAGTTTAGTTATAGAAAGTGGTGTTGGAACACGCTAGTCGTATGGTTGTTTTTTCTACTCCCTTTCAATATAGTGGTTTTTGGGTTGTTTTGGAAAGACACGTGGCATCCACTAATTCCACGGCTCGACAAACCCGAATATCGCACGTCAGTTTCTCGGGCAAGAATATCGTGCGGGATGAAGCCCAATTTTCAGTGCCCTTCCGTTTGGATTACAGATGGGATAAGCTAGGTTGCGGTGATTTACCAATGCTGGCTAACCCTCTTCATCTGCGTCTCTTGTCGACCGAAAATAGCAAAATTACTGTTTTGAATGATTTTAGAATTCGAAGCATCGATGGTGAGCTTGTGGGTGTTGTCGGGGATTCTTTGTCCTTAAAATCGGACCCAATTTCGGTTACATGGCATTCCATTAGAGGGATCACGGAGGAAGCCATTCCTGGAACTGTCACAGCCCTGTGCAAGGACGTTGAGGCATTAAATGCAGCAACTATCTCAACAAAATCGTCCTACTTTTATGGGAAATTGATTTCTAGGGCCGCGAGGCTAGTGCTTCAATTGAGCCATGGTTGGATGGGAGTTTTCGGGGGAATGGTTTTTTATATGATAAGAAGTGGGGTGGGATTGTCACTAAACAAGGATCAGTGGATTCTGGGGCTGATTTTGGGTTCGGACTCTTTAATGACCACCATTACCATTTGGGTTACTTTGTTTATGGCATCGCTGTGCTTGTGAGAATCGATCCGGCATGGGGGAGAAAGTACAGGTTTCAGGCCTATTCTCTCATGGCAGATTTTATGAGCTTGAAAAGGTACGGGGACTCACATTACCCTCGGTTGAGATCCTATGATTTTCGGAAACTACACTCTTGGGCTGGGGTCTGACTGAATTTGCTGTCGGCCGAAATCAGGAGAGCACGAGCGAGGCTGTAAATGCTTACTACTCAGTTGCTCTGATGGGGCTAGCCTATGCCGACACCAACCTCAGCTCGTGGCCATTGGCTCAAACCTGCTGGCATGTGAAAGAGGATGACAGCGTGTATGAGGACTTCGCCAGAGAAAACAGGATTGTGGGTGTCCTGTGGGATATATCACAGGAGGGATACTGGACTATGCTCCTCCTGAATGGAAAGAATGCAGGTTGGGGATTGAGGTGCTGCCCTTGTCACCAGTCACTGAAGTTTAATTTGTTTTCTGATATTGGGTTAGTAGGGTATCTTGTTAAGTTGGCATTGCCAGCTCTGGACAGGGAGGGTGTCGGAGAAGGCTGGAAGGGGTTTGTGTATGCCTTGGAAGGGGTCTACGACAAAAAAAAAGTGCATTGGAAAAAAATCGGAATTTGAATGGGCATGATGATGGGAACTCTCACAAATACACTGTGGTGGAGTCATAGTGGGGGTGAGATCGGCAAGGAAGAAGGGGGTTATGAAGGTGGCGGGAAGCACTGCTTGTATGATCACAACTATCACTAACGTACTGTGACCATGACCAACTTCACAAGTATTAATCAATAGTATAACCCCAATAAGAGGGGGATTGATTTAATCTTATAACTGTTCGAATACTTTATTTGTTCATTTATATTTTCGATGGTAATGAGGACCCTAGAAACTGCTCACAGTAGATAAATTGTCTGAGTGCTAGTAGTGAGCCGGCCGAGGGCTGGATGCAGGTTTATACTGCGCTAGCTAACATTGATGAGGTAGTAATAGGGTGCTACCCGCCATAGCGGGGGCGGAGTCTACCTATTACCATACCCCGTTCCCGCTTAGGTGGATAATAAAATTTTAAAATCGTACCTCCCATGTGTAGGCAGGGCGGGATACCCCGTCCTATTGCAGGCTAAGTGGGGTGAGGCTTTATCCGCCCGCATCCCGCTACTGGCTTTTATTGATTTCTCTTTTAAGACAATTTTGCCTTTTAAAGGCTCCACGAAGCACTTGATAGAAGTAATTCGAGTCCTATTGGGGGCGGAATCAACTTATTACCATCTACTGTTCTCGTTTAGGCAGTAGATTAAATTTTATGATGTTCTATATATAGATGTAATACGATATACCGTTCTTTAATGTGTCTGCGAATGAGATTCGATTTGCTCATATCTTGTTATCGCTTTTTATTGGATCTGTCCATATCAATTTGACTTAAATCAAATTTCTACATCATTTTTAACCAAAAAAAGTATTAAAAATAATTTATTTTACAATAATAAATATCATTCAAAAATCATAAATAATAATATTTAAAATATTATAAAATTATAAATAAATATTATTAAAATTAGGTAGGGCGTGGTATCCCGCTACCTATTACCACTTCTCGTTCCCACCTGAGGCAGGGTGTCAAGTTTAAAAACCGCACTCCGCTCTTATCTACGCGGGATAACCCGCCCCCCGCATAGCGGGGGCGAAATGGATAGCGGGCAGAGTAGCGGAGCGGATATCTATTGCCTACCCCTAGGTAGTGATGTGTTGAAATCAATGATTTCCTGATAACTCTTATTGCATCGAAACGGTTCAGAACCATGTCGTTGTGTTTAAAGAACTAAAAAAATGCATCAAAATCGTGTCCTTTTGATTGTTCTCGGGTACAGTCATCATATTATATAATTGAAAGATGTGAAAGTTAGGATTTTATATAAAATCTCCAGGGGCCTTTAATATTGAAATGCGATAAGATTTATATTTGTTTTACAAAATAATATTATCTAATAAATATAATAATAAAATATAAATATATCATTTTAAGCAAGTTGTTTCCTCAATTTCAATTTCAAAATAAATAATGAATTGAATTAATTGAAATCAAATTTTATGAACAATATATTAGAACGAAATTATAAATTATATTTGTTGACTCTTCACCTTTGTTTGGAAGGATATAAAACAGGGATGAAAAAATTTTAGGTGAATAAAGGGTCCAAAAAAAAAGAGGTAAAAAGAAAAAGTATGAAAAATTTATTGGTGTTGTTGGGTTGGGATGGAAAGAAAGTAGAAAATTATTATTTTTTATAATATAGGTTGAAATAAAAAAAAATCAGAATAAACAAAAATACCATAACTATTTTATCCCCACCCTCAAAAGCCTATCTCATAAATATTCATTCATTCACGCATTTCACCAAAAACAAATGCTTCAAGCCCCTCCGCCACTGCCTCCCATCCACGCCATTCGACACCGATCTGTTCCACACCACCCCCATTTGGCCGTCTGTTCCACGCCAATTTGCACCAAGCACCAACCCGTAGCGAAGATCTTACGATGCACGACAACGACAAGGGGACGCAGGAGGTATGTGACAGATGTGATGAAAACTGAAGTGATTGTGGCAAATTTCGGTTACTAATATTTTTACAACCTTTTCAATGTCATAAAAAATTAGCCGTATTCATTTTTCATCCAAACACTGAAATTTAAATTCTCACCCATTTTTCTCACCCGTTCGGTTTTTCATGGGTAAGAGAAGTTCGATCCATAAAAATAAGTATAATTTAAAAGTCGGATATAATTGGATATAAATAGAAAATATAAAATGGACTTATATTTCTTTGGTCCAATTTGTAAAAATCTGCGGATTGGTTCGTGTGGTCTGCAAACTAAATATAAATGATGAATACAATGAGTTAGTCGAATTGAAAAATATTCTAATGCTGACATATCATATAATTAACATGCCCAAAAAATATTAAAATATTATCTACGAATAAATTATGAATCGATAAACGAATGGATACACTTTATCTGAGTCACTGTTGAAGTCTTCGATGTGGTCTGCTTGCAAGTTGGAAGTCGCACGGCATCCACGTCTTGCTAGCTGCTAGCGTTTGCAGATTTTTAAAATTAGTTAATGCTACAGATCAATTAACGATAAATGTTTGTGTGTAATTGATGTTGAGTTATGGCACAGAAGAATTTGTGACGAAAGGAGATGGTGCTGTGACCGACCCGGGCCGCACTATAAGCATCCCACCAGGGCAGCGCGGCGAGCGGCCTTGCGAACGTTACACAAGATGTCGCATAGGCACATGCGATGGCACGCGTGACCTCACATATAACGTGATGCATTAAATGTGTGTTTTATAGTCTTCTCATATTTTTATAATAATAATAATAATAATAATCACATCATCACCACGCGCGTGAACCCCACGAAGGTGATGAGAATGCTGGACTCCACCTAGGTGACCCACTCCTTGGGCTCGCTCTCCTCCACGAACACGATCGGGTCGACCCGGCGGCTGCTCCCTGAACTCGGTGTCCCCTCGCCGATCGACAGCCCCTTGAGCTTTCCCGTCGCCGCCGAGTTCGCGCTCCCCGCACGCTGGTATGACCACCGGAACCTCTCCGACGTCCAGTCTGCCGACGAGCCAGACCTGGCGGCGAAATCCCTATGCTGCACCCGGGCACCCGATGACTGCGTGCATAGATTACATGTCTTGTACGCACCAGAGGCCTTCAGCGCCATGTCCTTGATCTGCACAGAACATCAAAACACAAATCGTCAAAACCAACAATTAATAGAGAGAGACCTGAGACGTGAGATGTTTGATTGATTGGTGGTTTTTGTTTTCAGATTCCCCCTGGTGTTTGGATGATTCATTGATAGGTTGCTTCGATCGAGCTATGCAAGTCAGCATTCTTTGATTTTGCTCTCCTCCTGAAACTGCACCCACCCGTGCGTCGGCGTTGTCGAATGAGTGTTTGGTCTGATATAAAGAGAGAAAAAAGGTGCTTTTTAAAAGTTATTCTTCACGCTTGGATATGGTGGCCATCATCATGGTTGTTGCTGGCTGCAAGGAATGGGGCAGATCGGGCGAGAGATCGAGCTGGTAATCCATGGGATACGGCGATCTTCTTCTTGAGGGATGGCTTGATTCTGTGCGATCCTGTGTCCTGCAGAGCATAGGGCTGGAATGACCGGCGGGTTCTGCGGCGCGTGGTGATGGTGTGATTATTATTATTATTATAAAAATATGAGAAGACTATAAAACACACATTTAATGCATCACATGATATGTATAAAAAAATTAACACTTTGCCAGTATAAGGAACTGGTTGGAGGTAAGTTATGTGCATAATATATGTTCCGTGTGTTAAAAATAATGGCAGTGGTACCGCACCAAAGACATTTTAATTTGTATATAATTTTTAAACAAAGCATTTGATTTTAAAAAAATTCAAATCCAAATCAATAAATAAATATTAAAAATTATCGGTTCTGGTTCTTTGATTCGATTTGATACTTCAATTTATTGGTTTAAATTATTTTTAAAATTTTAACGATAAATTTAAAAAATATATAAATTTTTTTTTTGGCATTTTTTTTACTTTGTTGTTTGTTTGTTTGTTTTTCTTTTATTCTTTATTCTTACTATAAATTTGAAGTGACCCTTCGTATCCAACCCGGGTTCCAACAACATCCAGCAGACGCAGACCAAAAAACATACAAAACGGGATATAAAAAATTACAGTAATTATAGTGATGAAATGGGTGACCAAAAAACAAAAAGTCATTATTTCCGTCACAAAACAATCATTAAACCAGTTATTAATATATATATATATATATATATATATATGTGCCAACTAAGAGCAACTCCAATCTACTTTTTATTAGGTAGATGTAGACATTAAAACTTAAAATATATGCTCCAACAGACTCTTCACATCTGAAAAATACTATAGCGACTCTTCACAAATGAAGAGTCACTGTTCATTATATATATCTTATTTTATTATTTTTTTTTTTTCTCTCATCTTCCCATCTCTTGTTCAGCAACTCGTCCAAGCTCCTCTATCCTTGCCGCCGTCCAAGCCCTCCATCCCCGCCGCCCGTCCCACTCGCTCATCCACCCCCCGTGTGCCCGTTCGGCCCCTCGTCCCGCCGCCCCCACCCGTCCCGCCCACCTGTCCGGCCCCCGTCCCCGCGCCGTTCAGGGCCCCCAGATCCACACTGCCACCTCCCAGGATCCTCGCCGTCAGAGTCTTCCCAAACATCGATGTTGCCATCGTCCGTGCGCGCAGGGGATTGAAACGTTGACTAGTGTTTGACGATCTGTATTAAAAAATATTATTTTAACCTAAATGCATAAAAAATAGATAATAGTATTGGAGTTAAACTTAAAAAAATATATCTTTACATGTAAAAATTTCTTTACATGTAGATAAAAAATACATAGTACTCTTGGAGTTGCTCTAAAATCAAAGGAGATAACCAAACACAAAAAAACGGAATGAATCGATGCTTGCTAGACTCACGAGAACAACAAATCAATAATAGAAGCAGATAGACCAATGAAACAAATAAAAAAAGTGACTGGGTGACTTCACCCAAAAAACAAACAACACACGTCGAACTAATTAAATACAACCAGAGACGGCAAACAATCAAACCAAACAACAAAAAGGAAAGAAAAGGAGAAACCAATACCATATTACAAAACAAACTTGCTCCTTTCTCCAAGTCCAACCTCACGGACCAGAGTTACTTCCTTGATGAAAGGTGAAAGAGAAGAAGATTGAGAAATTTATAATTAAGGTCTTTTACGGTTATAATTTTGGTTTTGTCGATTTAAAAAAAAAGTGAATAAAAAAGTGATTGACCATTTGACCGCATAAGTCATACTAGAATTGCTCATTGTTGATCATTAATTTTTTTTAAAAATTATTACGTAATTTTATTAAGTAAACATGACAACGGCTAGGCCAATTTTAGAATAAATAAGGTTTTAGTTACATTAATCATGCCTTTGGTTTTATTCATATTTTAGTTTAATTTGATGCAAAACATAAAAAGAAAATGGAAATTCTTATAGATCAAATCACATGGAATAAAAATTAAATGAATCTTTTAAAAGAGTTATGCCATTTTACTTGCAATTAGTATGGATAGATTGCTGTTTTAAAATAAAATTATTATATTTCAATTGACATTCAAAATTCGATATTGATGGATTACTGTTTTTATGTTTTTTTTAATAATTACAACTTTGCGTTATTTCACTTGAATTTGATATTAATGTAATGTGGTATTTATTACATTATTTAGAAAATATGAAATTTTAATTTACATATTATTTTCAAATTGTATTCAATATATAGATAAATTAGTAGAAATATCGTGTTTTACAGGGTGTAATTTTATAAGGTTTTAAATTCTAGTTAAGCTTGAATGGCATAGATTAAATTATGTTTTATAATGCTCTAAAATTGTAAGACCCGCAAAAATTTAAGCTCTTCCTTAAATAGTAATAATAATAATGTCATTACTAAAAAATAGTTAGAAAGAATATTTTAGATATTATCACAATAAAAATAAGTATCCAATATAGTCATTTAAGTAGCATGTGACTAGTAACTAGCCGTTGGAATAAGTAACTAACCGTTATGAATAGTATTAATTTGAATTGTTATAAATAGGTATGAGTATGTAATAATGTTTTATAATATTATACTTTATAGGTTTATAAAGTAAGAAGTCATGGAATATAATGTTATCTTACTTTATTATTTATTGATTACGCAATTATATTATTTTATCCGTGTTAATATTAAATACCTTATAAAAATAAAATAATTTCCTATACGTCATAAAAAGTTTAGATGCTATATATTATGTCATTTAGTTTCTTAAACCAAATTACTATGGGTAAGTAAGTATTACAAGCCTTAACTTTACCAAAAGTATAAAACATAGGTAAGGCCCAAAATTTGAATGAGGCAGATTCTGGAGGTCCCATTCAAAAATTCATAACTTGAGTTATGTAGATCCAATTGACATGAAACCAAAGCCCATTTGTTCATTTATGACTTAGCTAAAACGTGTAAACATTTCAGAATTTAATATGAAGCCAATCAATTCCAAAAATTAAAATACTACACATAGGTTCAGTATGAACGGGTAAACATTTTAGTATGACTTTAAAATTCAATAACTTTTGTTATACATATGTAAAAATTATAAAATTGATACCCATTTGTAGATATTTGAGTCAGTAATGCAATACAATTGGCTGTTTGTCAAAAACTATAAAATTAAAAACGTTATAATTGAATTAGTAGGGAGTACACCAATGTGGACTTTTTATGCCAAAGGAACCTTCTAGGTTTAAAAGTCTTAAAACATTTTTAAATGGTAGGAGGAGATACTCACGTTTTTAATAAGAGATAATATGAGGAAAATAAAGTATTATATATATTTTAAATAATTTAATTTAATGCCAAAGTCAAATTCGTATACTATTTTTCACACTATTACACTTACCACCTTACCTATAAATAGCATGCCTCACTTCCCTTCTCAAGCACTCTTTCCATTCAAATAAGCCACAAAACTCTCCTCCAAATACTCTCCAAAAAGTTCTATTAACACCCCAATAGTCCTCCAAGCCTTCTCTTCTCTCAATCTTCCTCCCAACCGTTGGAAGTTCCAAAAGGTAAATATTTCAAGCATATATTAATCATGTTTTTGGAAGGCTAATCTTCCTTATACATATATATATATTATGGATGGCCTTGCCCCTCAATATATATATGTATATTTATTAAATAATATATATATGTGTATATATAGATTATTATTATTCCATGGAAGGCTAAGCCTCCTCATACATATATATATTATGGATGGCTTTGCCCCTCAATATATATATGTCTATGATACGTATATGTGTATATATAGATTATTATTATTCCATGGAAGACTAAGTCTCCTCATAAATATATATATTATGGATGGCTTTGCCCCTCAATATATATATGTATATTGTATAGTATATACGTATATTATATATATATATGTATACGTATAGATTATTATTATTATCATGAGAAGTTTTTCCACCATAATATACTTATATATGTCTCTCAATATATTATTTATGAATATACTATTATTATTAAAACTAAAATATTAACTTTTAAATTTTGTTTCAAGGTTTATAAACGCGGAAGACAAAAAGATTGTAAGGATCCACTCTCCCTTTCTGTCACGTCCCCGAATTCCAGGGAATCCGGAACCGGGTACATGACTTCCCCTTGCCCGCACCCGAAAGGTCAAGGAGTTGGTGACTAGCACCAATAAAGACTACACCGCGGGTGCTGTCTCAAATATGCAACCTTGTACAGTCATACATCAAGGGTAATCCTGTACTTTTCCATACATCATCATGCATACAATAAGTCAAACAGTCATACAGACATCACATCATAAATAGTATGCAAATACAACTATCCACGGACCCATGTCCGGGATACAAACATAAAATAATACAGAATATAACTGTATCATACATCAGAGTAGTGGGCGTCCTCCTGGAAGAAAATCCTCCACTAGTCTCGGGTCACACCTGAAAAAGGTAAACAACAAGTAGGGGTGAGCGACATGCTCAGTAGGTGACCCCAAAACTCCACATCATGCAACACATATAAGTCTATACTATATACTCAGTGTACTCGTGCACCGTGTAGTGTGCACAATCATCAGGACTCGGCTCAGAACAAACATCAGGACTCGGCCTGCCCACACAAGACAACTTGTCCACGATCCTCCATGGGATCCCAGGCTCAGGGCACTCGGCCCTAGCTCCACGGGCTCAACGGCTCAACTCAAGGCCTTAGCCTGTCCACGCTGCAATATGCCCGGCCACGGTCGCCACACAGGCTTGCCATCGGTGCATATGCTCGCCACGTCAACCACATAGCACCATCGGTGCATCACGGTGAGAACCCAAACAAGTCACGGAGTCCATGCCCCAATACCTCACACCAACATACTAACATGAGTATGGCATGTCATTCTCAACCTTTCCTTTAGAACTGTAGCCAGTCTTCACAAGTAAATTCTCAATCCTTGATTTATGAAGGAAGTACCCATAGCAGCTATTTTCTTGAAATCAAAAGTCCCGGCATTGGGTTCCCATATCATAAATAAGATAATCTGATTTTTGGGGATTTTTCTGAGATGTCTAACCCCACTTTCCAAAAATTCACCACTACGAACTTTTGGGTTTTTCCGGGATTTTACACTAAATCCCAATTTTCACATTTTGAAATAGTAGGAATTAATTTTTCTAGTATTTTTCTTTGAATCCAAATGGGGGGTATTTCGTTATTTCCAGTCCAGTGCTGTACAGTGTCCAGTTACACTGCAGGAGCTGCGACTCGTAGCTCAGAACCCGCGACTCGTAGCTGCGGAATGCGGAGTTGCAGCGCGCCTCGAAGACTCGAAGCGAGGCTACGACCTTCGACCTACGAGGCTACGAACTTCGATCCTTCGGCTACGAACTTCGACCTTCGGACTACGGGTCTACAAACCTTCGAACCTTCGAACTACGAACTACGAACCTACGAACTACGGGTCTACGAACTACGACCCTACGACTCAGAACTTCGGATTTTCGTCAGTTCGACCCAGTAACGCGCCCAGGGTACTGTTTATCGTCGTTTTTGCTTGTTCTTCGTCTGGAATCAACCCAGTAACCCCCCAAACACGCGCAAACACGCATCCTACGCAACAGACTGCGATATTTACCTCAAAATGCGTCCAGAACGCCTCTAAATCGCACAGAAATAACAGAAACACACATCAAATTCCAGATTTCTAGAAATCTAGCTCTAAACCCAAATTTCCATGGTTGACTTATCAACCCTCATGAAAAACACAATTAATCAACCCCAAAATCACAGAAACATATATCCACAATGATATAAAACCGTTCTTAACCATAAATCTTATATTAAACCATTAGATTTAACCCAAAATTGGTTTTCCCCAAATTCTAGGGTTCATGCTCAATTTCATAAATCATGATAAATTCGTGCATACCAAGCATAGAATCAAGATAAGAAGTTCAACGACACCTACTTGGAATGATTCTTGATGTTCGAACGAGCTCAAAATGCCCCAAATCGAAGGCTCCAAGCTTCCTTCTATTTCTCTCTCTAAGCTCTCCAACGTAGATGCAGAAACGCTAAAACGTAACATGGAAGCTCTGTTTCCCCCTATTTGTATTTTTGCCACTCAACTGACCTTGACCCACTCAATAATTGACCTCTAAGGTCCCGAACTCCAAATTGAGTCAAACTATAGTCAAAACGCTCGAAATGAAGAGCACAATACTAGACAGATATTATTACACTCAAATGACCGCTCAAACACAAAGTCAACCAATAACCCCCGAAAAGTCAACAATCGGGTCAAACGGGACCCCGACTCGGAATCGGACCCAAGTACAGTCAAAATGCTCACATTGACGGCTACACTACCGTCCAGATAGTTACATTCCCATAGAATGATTATCTCTCAAGACTACCCAAATACGAGTCTTTACACTTTCCTTACCACGATCTCCGACGTGGAAATTCATTTCCTATTTCTTCTCTATATTTCTATCTCGATATTTAAGAATTAACTTTCTTTGACACTTCTTGGAAAGTTGGTAATCTAATTTATTGAATGGTGAATAACCCCTTTACTTATCGGGGCTATTATTGTAAGACCTTCCTTTACGTTGAAATTTACCATTGATATGGTTGTTTGAAAATTTGTGAAGATATGTTTTATGTTTGGTAATATGTTTATGGGTGGTTCCAGAAAGACCTCCAATGCATTGGGTAAAGAACATCACTGGAGAGTGTCAATCCAGTTGATAACAGGTTATACATGATATCTAGGTGGTGAACCTAGATGAGTAGATATTTTTATTCTTTCATGAGCTGATTATTCTCCATATATTATTCATTACTTTTAACCTTACTGGGCTATTTGAGCTCATTTTCTTTATGTTTTCTTTCAACCCCAGGGAACTAGGAGAAAGCAAGGATGCTAGGATAATGGTGTCCAGAATGCTTGGAATAAAATCATAAGAAGATTATGCATGTAGTATTTATATGTCATGTAAACTATAATGGGTTATCTACACCTAGTCTCTAAACGCTAAACCTTAGAGATCTTGTGATGAGTCTTGATGTAATAAATAAACCATCGAATTTATGTTGAGTAATAGATTACTATTCATATAATTGTAATATCTTATTTGTCCAACGCACCCGGTCTGGAAGTCCAGATTTGGGGGCGTTACAAAAATCATAATTTAATTAGGGCGAGTTAATTGGGTAGTTGGCAGAGAAACCCTAACCCCATGATTTTGGGTTCTCGTGTATTTATGGTTTCTATCTATTATATTTTGGGTTTATACATAATGAATCATCTGAATTTTATTTTGCAATTTGGGCTTATTAAACTTCCAGAATTCGGTATGTCTCTCACATAGATTTCTTCTACATAAAAACTATATATGTAGTTACTAGTTCGCATCTAGAGAAGGGAATGATATTTTGCCTTTGAATCTGGCTGTTATCGTCAACTAATATGCTCTGAAGCTTGTGTGATTTTCATGTTGTTAGACTATGTTTTGGTTGCTTTTCAAATGAGAAAACAAAAGACCAAAAAAAAACAAAAAAACAAAATTGGTATCAATATGCTTCCTTCGATATCAAACGTTTCTTGTAAACAACTCTCAATTTCCTTTTTGTGGCGGTAGTGAAAACGGAGTAGAAGGATAAAACTACAAACTATGGATCTGCAATTTAGTTTTTAGAAGCTAGGCTTATGGTGGCTGAGTTTTGATATCAATGTTTAATAAGTATATATGAAATCAGAGGTGACAAGTCTTTTGCTACTATAAACTGCTTTGACATTAAATCAGCTGGCAAGTGTGAAATGGATTGATGACTTCTTTGTTGATCCCAGGATATTCTGTTGGTTGCTTTTGTGAAGGCTCAATAATGTATGGATTGCTTCATGCCCGAACATTATATATATTTTTATATCATCAAAGTTTTGGAATCTTTTTTGGGTTGACTTGGTGAAAAAAGAGCAACAGACACCTATACACGTTTGTGAGCTAACAAGCTTGGTTTGGATTGGCATATTTTGAGCAAAGTAAAAACTGTAATAATATTTTATCAGTTGGCTCCCGTCAACTATGTGATAGAGTGCAATTCAGTTTGTTTTATTTTTATAAAAATGTTTATGGAGGTCTATTTATATATTTGTATGGCTTTTAGTAGGTTGTGTTGGTTTAAAAATTTTTGTGTGGAAAGTGAGAATTGATTTTGCAGTGGCAGAGTGAATTCATTTTGGGAACGTATTGAGTCATTCCGATCCAATCTTCGAAATTGATTCTGGGTAGGTGATTCTACATCCTTGTACCATTAATTTCGATTAAGCTAACATGATTTGATAGAAATATAAGAAATTGTGATCAATCCTATAAATTGAGGGTTTGAAAATTTTAGATTTATTGGTGAAATTGAGATTCCTATGATGTTATGAACGATAATCTTATCTTGCTTGGGTTAATTTTGTGTGAAACAATTAGAATTTGGCTAATAGAAATGGAAGGAATTAGTGTGAGACTATTGAACAGTGTGTGCTTGCTAAATTAATAAACCCATATGAACTCTTTTCTCTGACAAATATTAATATTACTTATAATTTATTAATAAATATAGAGAATAGAAGAAAATACTGATATATGAGTTCCAAATCATTTCAAACATTAAAATTTTGAGTATGACTGTAATAATTTAGAGTGAATCTTGAAAATTTGTATACTTACAATCTCCCTCATTTTGCTGGATCAAGTATCCTAATTTGTATACTTACAATCTCCCCAATTGCCACCGCGATTGAGTCGGGTGCACAATGTGTTTCATGTATCCCAGTTGCGGAAGTATCATCCTGACCCCATTCATGTGATCGATTGGGGACATTGGACATTGAGGATGACATGTCAGTTGTTGAGGCCCCTATCCGTATACTCGATCGGTGGGAGAAGCTTTGCATGGTCGTGCTATTCCTTTGGTTCGTGTGCTATGGCAGCACCACGGCATTGAGGAGGAGACCTGGGAACGTTAGTCCATGATGCGTGAGCAGCACCCAGAGTTGTTCGAGGATGAACAATCTTAAGGGTGTGAGGTGGCTGTTGTGATGTGCTTTCTTGTATTAGTTGTTTATGATTTGGTATTTATATTGTCTTTTTGACATGCGTTTGTATTTGAGATATGTTTTTGAGATTTAGACTCGTATTTGTGCTATGCGAATATGTGTTATATGCATGGTGATACATGTGATTATGTTTGTGGTGGTGCTTTGTTGCTGTATTGTAAATGGGTAGCATGTGTTGGTTATTCCTTGCATGTTGTTTCTTTTCGAGGACGAAAAGTCTTAAGGGGGAGAGGATGTAATGACCCGTGTTTTGGGATGTGAGGAGTTAGTCGCAGTTATGCCTTTTGAGTGGCAATTGTTGAGTTTTAGGGAGTTTTATTCCGACATACATTGGCTAGAACACTTTGTTTGATGGTGAGTAAGCTAAGGGCAAGATTTGAGCCCAAGAGGAAGCTTTTTGGGGCTGCACGTGACAATGGTTGTCACGGGTAGTGAGGTTTTTGCATAGGAGCCTTCCTAACGTTGTTCTAAAGCTTGGGAAAAAATCTTAGGGCATTTGGAGCTTGCACGTGACAATGGTCTTTATCACGTGCAGTCATGTTTTTGCACCATCACCTTGGTTTTGTTATTCTAGTAATCTTTTCCCAAAGGGGCATGTTGGAATTGTGAATATTTTATCTTGTATGGATGCGGGAAGGTTGTAGCTTGTGTAATCAAAACTACGTCGTTTTGATGCTGGGTTTCACTTAATCAAAACTACGTCGTTTTGATATTGAGGTGTCTATATAAGGATGAGGAGCCCTCTTGTTTTACGTTTAGGGTTTCTTTTCTGGCAGCCGCCGTAGGGAGAGAGAGAGAGAGAGAGAGAGAGAGAAGGTGTAAGGACCCGTACCTTGAGTTAGTCACAGTTTCGCCTTCTAAGTAGAGTTTTTCTAGATTTTGACCTAGTGAATGGACTCCAATGAATTCACGTGCAAAAGGAAAGATGCTTAGAATGATGTCCTCTATCTACCACAGAAGTTTCAGGCCAAACGGACATGTATGTGAGGTGCACGTGAAATGGGTCCATTTCACGTGCAAGTGTGGTTGTCTTCTACATGATGCAAGGAGGCTAGGGGTGAAGTTTGAGCGCATTTGGAGTGCATTTGGAGTTGCACGTGAATTGGGGAATTCATGTTCAAATTGGCATGCAGGCATATTTTTGCATGGTTACCTTAGTTTTGTTATTCTAATCATCTTTTCCCAAAGGACTAGGTTGGAATAGTGAGTATTTTGGTGTGTATGGATGCGGAAAGGTTGTAGCTTGTGTAATCAAAACTACGTTGTTTTGATCCTGGGTTTCACTTAATCAAAACTACGTCGTTTTGATAATGGGAGGTCTATATAAGGATGAGGAGACTCCTTGTTCTAGGGTTAGGGTTCTTTTCGGCCGTCGCGAGAGAGAGAGAGAGAGAGAGAGAGAGAGAGAGAGAGAGAGAGAGGGAAGGAAGGAGAGCTGGCTTGTTGCCAGGAGCGTCGTGCGTGGGGAAGACAACGTCTAGCGTGGAAGCAAGAGCTGGAGAACGTTTTCAAGGTAGGGGTTCTGTTCTTCCTAAATCCTCCTCTGTCCTAGGGTTCTAGGGCAGATTATAGAGTTATACCTGGTTATATAAATATGTAATCCATATAGGTGTGATCTCCTATATGGATGTTGGCCTTCAATGGCAGTTTTTGATGTATTCGGTGTTGGATGGTGTGCATATTAAGTGTTCGATAAAATGCCTGTGTGGATATGTCATTGTGAATATGCCTAGTATGTGTTTGATAATATGCAGTGTAGCTGGGTTTGTGGGTTTGTGAATGTATGTATGTTAAGCGTTTGGTAAAATACCCGTGAGACTTTGTATGTCAAGTGTTTAATTTTATGCTGATAGGTCATGCGAACTAAGTGTTTGATTTAATGCCCGTGTGACCTTGTATGCTGTGCTTGTGGAACCCGGTGGCTGTGGAAGCCCGGGACTGGAAATGTTAGCCTGTGTGGCTAAGCCTATATGGCCGTGGAAATGTTAGCCTGTGTGGCTAAGCCTGAGAGGTCAGGATATGTTAGCCCGTATGGCTAAGCCTTAGTGGCTATGGATATGTTAGCTTATATGGCTAGCTTGTATGGTCGTGGATAAGTGTGTGCCTTGTGAATGTGGAATACAACTTGTTTACATTTTATTGTCATTACACCGCACCTGTACACACTCATGTAGACGCTAGGAGCATGGGATGGGTTGGGGAGACATGATCCCTACTTAGCCGTGGTTGCTCACCCCTCCCTCTATGTTGTGTTTTCTTTCAGGAACATACAAGGCGTTAGGTGGGACCCCAAGGTGGAAGACCTTATTTACTTTACTTGTCTACCATTTATGTTATTTTTATGGGAATCGATGTAACCCCTGTGGGGATGGATTGAAAAGAGGATTTGTTGTAATAAAGACTGGTTTGGTTTGTGGATTGCTTTTATGAACTTTATTTTCTTGAATGTGTTGTGGATGTTTAAAATGTTATATTCGGGGTTTGTATCCTAACCCCTTTGCCCTCCGTGTGGGTACAAGGGGAGTCACGTACCGGTTTCCTCGGGTTGGAAATCCGGGCGTGACAATATGGTATCGAGCATGGTCTAGTTGGCCTAGGGTAGTGGGCGGATCTTGGTTATCTTGAGTCCTTTGGAGGAGCCTGGAGGGACATGCCTGATCAACATGGTCCTCTTTGAGCCTCTAAGGTGTACTTGGGGTAGTCCAGACCTAAGGTAGGGTTTGCATGCATTGGCATTAGGGCACTAGTTGCATTTGTTGTCTTTGTGTGATTGTGTGGGTAACCGAGATAAAGCATGTGAGAGAAAATATGAAGAACATGTTTTAATTTGTGCAACTCTGATTAACTCTGATTTTATGACAACTTGAGCTGTGTGCTTGTGGAATTGCTGTTTGTGCAATGTGGTTTAGTGAGAACTGAAATGTGTGCAGTGTTTGTAATTGCATGGATAAATGGTTTGAACGTGATAACATGGAAAAGAATTTGTGATGGTTCGAGCATGAAAACATGGAAAAGAATTTATGGTATTGAAACTGAGTGCTTGTGAACGTGAAGCTTGTGAAATGTGAACTGTTAATAGAATAAAATAATAATAATCAAGAAATAAATAAATAAATAAATACATTAAATTAAATATGTAATAATGTTGGTGTTCTGTGAATGATTGAGCATGTGATTTGTTTGGCATGGTGTGCAATAAACGAGGTTATGAGCAGTGCGATGGAGTGTAAATTTGTATAGTCTGTGAAATTTGTTTGGTAAATTTGTAAATTTGTGTGGTAACAATGCGTGTTACGCTTAAGGCCGTAGTCGGTAGTGGTCTCGCGATTGTTGAGATCATTTAGTGTTAATCGGAGCGCTACCTTTTCGCTTAACCAAATGCTTCGGAAACTATAAGCCGTGCGACTATTGAGGTAACAGAGGAGGCCGCGACCCAGGTTAGGCAAGTGAGAGAGCTGCGAGTGAAGGTGATAGACTAATCACGGCAGAGGTTGGCGTCTTGAGCTCGATTATTCCAGAGGTGAGGGATGCAATTCGACAACTGATTAGGAGCGAGGTACGCCAAGAGCTGCCAGCCCTCAACACTCCCGTTTGAGCCCCGTTTCCCAAAGGGTTGCGCTTGCTGTGGACAACCGGGACATTGGAAAAGAGAGTGTGCCAAGAAGCAGTACCGGTGTCGCCTCTGTGGAAGAGTAGGACGTCTTCGTACAATCTGTCTTGGTGGGACCGGGAGTGATGTTGGAGGACTAGCTAGTGAGGCCCGTAGAAGAGCAAGACAGAACTTCATTGGTGGTATCGTGCCCCTTTGGTGGGTTGTCGGTTGAGTCTCGTACTAGTTATGTGAGGCAGGGTGGACTTTATCATGTCACGTTTGAGTTAGCATTTCGAATGGATGTGGTTGGTGACCTGTTAGGAAATAAAGAAGTAAAAAGAGTAAATATAGACTCATAACGCTGGAAGAATAATGAGTAACTAATAAAAAAATATGGGTATTGATTTTATAAGTGAGTGATATTCAATTTTGGCACATGTGGATAATCAAAGTAACCAAATCTTGTAGGCAACCTTTTTTTCTAGTGGGAGGAAATTTAGGCGGCTAGCTAGTAGAGCTTGAGGTGTGAGGTGATGGCTTGTGGGTTGTTGTGTGACCCCTCCTTGGCAACCTTGAGTAATAGAAATGTGTTTTTATGCGGATAGAGGTATGTGTTGGAATACTACATGAAAGGGATATTCCTATGGTTACCTTTCCAAGTGTTGTGGTTGAAGGAGGAAAACACGGCTAGTATAGCCGCTCCTTGGGTCCATGAGGTGTTGACTTGTTGGCTAGGGTGGTCGTTGCTAGTTCTTGATTAGTGATTATATAGGTGTTATGGGTTCTCGGATGGCCAGCGGTAGCCATGTGTCGTGCTTATTGGTGTGTCGAAAACACCGAGTAATGTAAAACAGATATGTTGTGAAACTAGTTTGTGCATGTATGAAATGTGCGGTGTTCTAGAATTGAACTAGCGGCTATGAGTGGGTTTTGAGGGTTATGCCCGGTGCATCAATTTGGTAAAAAGAGGTAAGCAAGTGAGATTTGGCAGGCCTTGTTCGGGCTATCTTTCTCTAGGGGCGGAGGGTGTACTTTGGCATGGTAGGGCCATTCCTTTGATTCGTATCTTGTGGGAAGTAGGCTTAGAGGAGGAGAGAAGGTGTATGACTGGTACGTTCTACTCGTTAGGTGTTTTGTGTTTCATTGCTTGTGTCTTTGAAAAATGTGGTATTGTGTTGTTGTATGTGTTGCATCTGCGGTAAAGGCATATAGCAGAGTTGCTACGTGTGGGTGTTGTGACACATATGTGTAGAGGACGATGAGGCGTGGTGTAGTGGCATATTAACTGTGGTGTGGGGATGAGGAAAAGTGTTAGATGTGATGTTATTAATATTATTCCTTATCTGGTGTGATGTTTAATATTAAAGTGTTGATAAGCTAGGCAAAGGGTATTAGTGTTATCTATGAGTCAGTCGGCCGTTTTTGCTTAAAAAGGGTATTAGTGCTACTCCCTGGGGAGCGATTTATGTCGGGCGGATATCACAAGGGTGTATGTTTTGGAGCGGTGGTGGTAGGCGGGTGATCTATATCTGTTCTCCTCGAAAACCTTTCATGTGTAGTATCACACGGTAAGTGAGACGGTTCACGCCATCAAGGTGTCGGTGTATTTGAGACTTTTGTTGGTGTATCAAGATGGAACGCGATGGTTGGTATAGGGGAGTTGGTAGGCCATGAGGTGGAGTATGTCATAGAGGCAAAGAACTCCCTTGTGACCTGTGAATGGCGACACAGAGGGATCAATTGTCTTGTTGCAGGTGGGGGGGATTTTTCCTGGTCGAGAGAGAGGCGTGTTAGTTATACTTCACCGATGTCGAGGATAAGTTCCACTTCATTGCGTTTGGTGTTTGCCGACTCGGAAAGGCGTTAACACTTGGGTCGTAGTGTATGCCTCGGTTAGTATGCGGGTTGTGGGACCTTAGTGGATACCTATTTAACCGTGATCAAGGATGCTAGCACGAAGTGTCCGAGAGCTGTTATAGTGTAGTGTTCTGGTTCTGTTCTGGTTCACAGACTTCTTTTAGTCGATCCTCACGGTTGGTGACAGGTGATAGCAGGATGGTGGATTTTGGTCTTGCTGTGGTTGTGTATGGTACCGCATTTGTTGTTTTGAGTTACTCCTTGGACTCCGTTGGGCGTCTTGTTGATTGTGACCGGCTGGTGGAGAGCAAACTTCATCCTGCTGTAGTTGTGTCCTGGATTGTAAGTCATCTTGAGTTCCCTTTGGCATTGGTTGGGTTCTGTTGTTGCGTGTATCGCTATAGAGTGAGGCGGTTTCAGCTGTGATGCAGGTGCTGCTGTGGTGATATCCCTGTGTGGGACTGTGATTGTGGTTTGCATAATGCTTTTCTCTTGTTTGTTTGTGTTTCCTTGTGACCTCTTTGTGTTTGCTGTCAGGGTAAGGTCTACATATGGAGTGTGGCTGCGTTGTAAATTGTTGGTGTCCGTTGACATCAAATCTCAGTGGTGTCATTGTTAGGTATTTTACATTGTGGAGTGTTGGTCCTATTGTGACACGAGTAGGCGTCTAACGCCGCGTACCCTGCTATGTCGATGTAGTGACTTCTCGTTCAATCATATGAATTCTAGCGAATGGCTACTTCGTGCATAGGCTTATGGTGTTGGCCTTGTTCGGTTGTCGGGGTCTTAGCGACTCTGTGGGCGGTTTCTCGACCTCACTGTTGTCCGACTTGCTCACATGAGTTGTTGTCAGCACGCTAATTGGCCAAGCTCTAGTTCTGGTTGTGCTCCTGGGTGTTATGTGTTGCTTTGATCTTCTCGTGATGTTTACTACTTGATTTCTCTTTTCGGGGACGAAAAGTCCAAAGGTGGGAAGGTTGTGAGGACACTCCCTGCGAATGAGTTTGTATGATGTTGGTGAATGGGCAGTGGAACGTTAAACGTGTAGTAGTGTTTTGTTTGTGAGTTGTTCCTTGTGGTGGTGTTTATGATGTGAGTTGCTCTGTGACCTATGTGATCTGTTAAACGTGTTGGTGATGGGCGTATATGTCTTATACCGTCGTGACGTGAATACTTGTGACATGTGTTAGGTGAGGAGGACAAGGGTTGTTTGTGAGATTAGAATATGTATTTCCCTATCATTGTTGTGTTGTATTGGGTCTGTGGGTACGTGCCTTCATGTGTGTTATTGTGTGATATCTTCATTCGCGGGTATGTGAATGGTTATGGACGATGTGCATCAGCATGTGCATTATGGAAAGTGTATTGTCTTTTCGCGGACGACACGTCCTATGGAGGAAATATGGAAACGCGAATCCATGATGCGTGAGCAACACCCAGAGTTATTCGAGGACGAACAATCTTAAGGGTGGAGGGGTGGCTGTTGGTTGGTGTATTTGTATTGTCTTTCAGACATGTGTTCATATTTGTGATGTGTTTTGAGATGTGTATTTGTGACATGCGGATAGGTGTTATATGCATTATTGTGGTTATGGATTATGGTGGTACTTTGTTATGTGATGTGTGCGGTGTATGACCCATTTGGGTGTGGTGGCTTGCCGGGTGGCAAATGGGTAGCCTGTGTTTATTTTCCTCGTATGTCATTTCTTTTCGAGGACGAAAAGTCTTAAGGGGGAGAGGATGTAAGGACCCGTACCTTGAGTTAGTCACAGTTTTGCCTTCGAGTAGAGTTTTTCTAGATTTTGACCTAGTGAATGGACTCCAATGAATTCACGTGCAAAAGGAAAGATGCTTAGAATGATGTCCTCTATTTACCACAGAAGTTTCAGGCCAAACGAACATGTATGTGAGGTGCACGTGAAATGGGTCCATTTCACGTGCAAGTGTGGTTGTCTTCTACATGATGCAAGGAGGCTAGGGGTGAAGTTTGAGCGCATTTGGAGTGCATTTGGAGTTGCACGTGAATTGGGGAATTCACGTTCAAATTGGCGTGCGGGCATATTTTTGCATGGTTACCTTAGTTTTGTTATTCTAATCATCTTTTCCCAAAGGACCAGGTTGGAATAGTGAGTATTTTGGTGTGTATGGATGCGGAAAGGTTGTAGCTTGTGTAATCAAAACTACGTCGTTTTGATCCTTGGAGTTTCACTTAATCAAAACTACATCGTTTTGATAATGGGAGGTCTATATAAGGATGAGGAGACTCCTTGTTCTAGGGTTAGGGTTCTTTTCGCCGTCGCAGAGAGAGAGAGAGAGAGAGAGAGAGAGAGAGAGAGAGAGAGAGAGAGAGGGAAGGAAGGAGAGCTGGGCTTCTTGCGGAGCGTCGTGCGTGGGGAAGACAACGTCTAGCGTGGAAGCAAGAGCTGGAGAACGTTTTCAAGGTAGGGGTTCTGTTCTTCCTAAATCCTCCTCTGTCCAAGGTTCTAGGCGATTATAGAGTTATACCTGGTTATATAAATATGTAATCCATATAGGTGTGATCTCCTATATGGATGTTGGCCTTCAATGGCAGTTTTTGATGTATTCTGGTGTTGGATGGTGTGCATATTAAGTGTTCGATAAAATGCCTGTGTGGATATGTCTGTGTGAATATGCCTAGTATGTGTTTGATAATATGCCTGTGTAGCTGGGTTTGTGGGTTTGTGAATGTATGTATGTTAAGCGTTTGGTAAAATACCTGTGAGACTTTGTATGTCAAGTGTTTAATTTTATGCCTGATAGGCTGTGCGAACTAAGTGTTTGATTTAATGCCCGTGTGACCTTGTATGCTGTGCTTGTGGAACCCGGTGGCTGTGGAAGCCCGGGACTGAAAATGTTAGCCTGTGTGGCTAAGCCTATATGGCCGTGGAAATGTTAGCCTGTGTGGCTAAGCCTGAGAGGCTGTGGATATGTTAGCCCGTATGGCTAAGCCTGAGTGGCTATGGATATGTTAGCCTATATGGCTAAGCCTGTATGGCTGTGGATAAGTGTGTGCCTTGTGAATGTGGAATACAACTTGTTTACATTTTATTGTCATTACACTGCACCTGTACACACTCATGTAGACGCTAGGAGCATGGGATGGGTTGGGGAGACATGATCCCTACTGAGCTGTGGTTGCTCACCCCTCCCTCTATGTTGTGTTTTCTTTCAGGAACATACAGGCGTTAGGTGGGACCCCAAGGTGGAAGACCTTATTTACTTTACTGTCTACCATTTATGTTATTTTTATGGGAACTGATGTAACCCCTGTGGGGATGGATTGAAAAGAGGACTGTTGTAATAAAGACTGGTTTGGTTTGTGGATTGCTTTTATGAACTTTATTTTCTTGAATGTGTTGTGGATGTTTAAAATGTTATATTCGGGGTTTGTATCCTAACCCCTTTGCCCTCCGTGTGGGTACAAGGGGAGTCACGTACCGGTTTCCTCGGGTTGGAAATCCGGGGCATGACAGAAGGAGAGCTCCTGGTTGCTGCTGGAGTGTCTAGCGTGGGTGGATGGCATCTAGCGTGGGAGCGTGGAGGATCCTTGAGATAGGGGTTCTGTTCCTCCTTGAATCTATTCCAAGGTTTTGGCCTTGTGATAGGCAGTCTGTTGGATATTCTGGATATATATATATATATATATGTAAATCCATATAGGTGTGATCTCATATATGGATGTTGGCCTTCGATAGCATATTTGCTTGGATATTTGTATATATGCCTGTGAGGCTGGGGATTACGCATGCTAAGAGTTTGTTTTTATGACTGTGTGGCTATGCATGCTAGGTGTTTGATTTTATGTCTGCGTGACTAAGTTTGAGAGCCTGTGAATGTGTGCACGCTATGTGTTCGATGTTATGCCTGTGAGACTATGCAAATCATGTGTTTGATGTTATGCCTGTGTGGCTTTGTGTGTTGTGTGTTTGTTGGTACACCCGGTGGTTGTGGAAGCCCGGGACTGTTTTGAAACTCGGTGGCTGTAGAAGCCCGGGACTACTTTGGAACCCGGTGGCTATGGAAGCCCGGTACTGTTTTGGTACACCCGATGGCTGTGGAAGCCCAGGACTGTTTTGGAACCTGTTGGTTGTGGAAGCCTGGGACTGTTTTGGAACCCGGTGGCTGTGGAAGCCCGGGACTACTTTGGAACCCGGTGGCTGTGGAAGCCCGGGACTATTTATGTTAGCCTGTGTGGCTGTGGCAAAGGTTATACTTGTGACTTGTGTGTTGATGCTTGACTGGATTATCAACTGCTTATATATGTTGTCACTACACTGCACTTGTGCACGTCCTCATGTAGATGCTAAGAGCAAGGGACGGGTAGGGGAGACATGATCCCTACTGAGCTGTGGTTACTCACCCCTCCCGTGATGTGTTTTCTTTCAGGAACCTACAAGCGCTAGGTGGAACCCCAAGGTGGAAGACCGTATTTGTTTTATAGTTTCGTTCAATTGTTATTTTGAGGAAATTGATGTAACCCCAGTGGGGAGAGGTTGAAAACAAGATTTGAATGTAATAAAGGCATGTAGTTGGGTTTTAAACGTTTGTTGTGGTTTGAAATTAATAATGCTATTGATTTACTTCTTTGCGAATTTCTGTTGTGTATGTGTACGATGTCTTGCGTGGGATGTTGTATATCAACCCCTTGCCCACCGGGTGGATAAAGGGGAGTCACGAACCGGTTTCCTCGGATTGGAAATCCGAGGCGTGACAGTCAGAGAATCATGAGAAACAAGTATTTGTTTGAGAATTTGTAAGGAACAATATCTCTAGGCCGTAGATTTCAATTTTTGAGCTACAATATTGAAATGTTTCTCTTGGACATGATTGTATGCTAGTCATATGTTTGTTCACTTCTAAATCCTATCCTAGGCTATTTTTGCGTAGACATTGTAATTATAATTATAATTATGGAGTTATTTTTTACGCTAGGGAGTTCCTGGCGTAAATGGAGTAGTGACGTGTGACAGTGAAATTGTACTAGGGAAGCTCCTAGAGCATGCTGTGGATTCAGGAATGCTCCTTATTCATGGCAAGAAGGTTGTTTTATTGGGATCTGGTTGTGGATTAGTTGGGTAAAGATAATACTCACCTGATCCAATATGACTTTTCTTTAGCTTTGACATTTGGGTGGACTCTTGAGTAAGGACACAGATTGAAAAAGCATTCCATGTACTTCCTATTAGTTCCATGTACAATTACTTACACATTAACCCTTTTGGATGGGTTGCCTTGTTGGCCAAACAGCTAGAGATGACAATTCTATCTCTGGCTAGCTTTGACATGTTCGACAAGACATCAAATCGAGTCAGGGTATTGGCTGACCTGATATTTTTCATGTTTTTAAAGCAGTTTCAGCTTAAAATACTCACTCTACCCCGATCCGAACCTGTCCAACCCACTAGAGAGGGGATTGAGTCACCCATTATCTGGTCCCATGTCGTCCCTTTATTATCCCTACAGTCGGTCAGCAGACAATAGGTAAGGCTCATGGGCAACACCCTCAAGACTAGGGATGGCAACGGGTCGGGTCGGGCTCGGGTACTGCCCGACCCGAACCCGACCCGAAATTTTTTATTACGACCCGAACCCGACCCGACCCGGGGGTTTGGGTAGTTCGGGGCGGGTCGGATCGGGACGGGTCGGTGTTTTTTACCTTAAACTTATTCAAAAAACCCGGGTCGGGGCGGGTTATTTCGGGTCGGGGCAGCCCGGGTCGGGGCGGGGCGGGGCGATTTTGCCATCCCTACTCAAGACCGCTATGGGCCTTGATAACATGTTGGACGCCTTTGTGTGTGTGTGTTGGCAGTTTGGGCTCAGTCATTAGACTCATTACTCATTGAAAAAAGACCACTAATAAAGCTATTGATATTGCTGTGGAATTCCTTGGTTGGTCATAGCTTCAAAATTTATTTTTGGGTAATTTTGGGTATCTTTTTATGTGGTATCTTTATCGTCAATCACTTTAGCTTTTAGATTGATTGCTTGATATGACTAGTAAAACTTCTACTTTGATCTCTTTAACCTGTTATATTAGTTGGGATGCCTGATAAATGAACGTGTCCTTTTATACTGGGTATAATTTATTCAAATTCTATTCCTCAGTTGCATTCCAGCACTTTTAGGCGCCCAAGCTATTCTAATTAACTTGCTTGACAGACTGAGGCTTTTGGAAGGCATGCAGGGTTATGAAAGAGTGGGGAGATGGTCCTGAGATTGATCCTATCCGATTATGGTAAAAAGTATCGTCGTAAATATATCTTTAGATGTACTATTTACTTCAGAAACAATGATAAATTCTATAATCATATCCTTTATTGGTTTTCTACTGCATGAAATTGATTTTTAACGTTAGAGCATGTCATGTGGAAGAAATCCAAAATTGTCAAATAAATATTACGATTTTCATTTTTAAGGGAAAATGTCTTTACAAGACCAAATTATCATGGCCCCCGCGCTAGGCTATACTATTCCCGTGGGTCGATGAGTATTTACCTCGTACCTTTAACAGCAAAGCTATAAAATTCATATGCAGGGCTGTACAGTAAATTTCTAAACGAAGTTTCTACGGTAACCGAGTTGAACCAAACCAAACATGTAGGAATCAAATTAACTGCTCAACCAAAGAAGGTTGCCGGCAATCTCCTTCCCGACGGCTGACATTACGAGCTCCATTCATGACTTCAAGTTCACAGTGATCCTCAAGTTCTTCTCCGGCCGAGCCGAACTCGTGGTGATCGATCCTTTGGAATTAAGCTTGGATGGGCTTTCGAAATTAGCTTGTCGTGTTTAGGGAGTTTGCATAGCCTTAAGTGAAATCCGTACTAGACGAGGTACTTTATCTTTTTACATGATATTTTACGTACTATTTTTTTAGAAGGCCTTTCACTTTCTTTGGTTTTTGTTTTGTTTTTTTTGTTTATTCTATATATTAAAAATTAAAAATCCGTGCTGGCCTTAATTGTGGTCCTTAATAATTCACATCATTATTATTTTAAGTTTTTAACAGATTAATAAGGGGAGAATTAAAATTTTCCCAAGACTTCAACGATGAAATTGATCAAAAGTAGAGACTTCGACGATAAACGGGCAAATTCGATGCTGCGTATTATATTAATATTAATAAACACGATCAGCTGCTGGAACCAAATCCAGCATAATTTTTTAAATACATTTGTCCACGATTGTTCAATATTCCACCGGGTCGTACATACATACACACGACACATAGCAGTGATGGGTTGGTGTGGTTCCACTGCCATTATTTTAACACACGGAGCATGTATTATTATTATTGTTGTTCCGAGCATCCAACTTATTTGACACACGTGAGGACTACCCCATAAAGGCCGGAGCAGTGAGGTTACCTTGAGCCATTTATAGTTCGTTATATCACACGCGTCACGCGTGCGATCGCATGTCTTAAAATTTTCAAGGTTGCGGTGGACGGCATTTTTTGTAAGGTAAGCATGGGCTGCGGGGCTCCGGCTCCGGGCGACATCTTTGGTACGGTCCGCAACCGCGACCCACGCGCTGCCCTGGTGGGATGGTTATAGTGCGGCCCGGGCCGGTCACAGCACCATCTCCTTTCTTCGCAAATTCTTCTGTGCCATAACTCAACATCAATTACACACAAATATTAAACGTTAACTGATCTGTGGGATCAACTAATTAATTTTAAAAATCTGCAAACGCTACCTAGAGAGCTACTTATATATATATATATATATATATATATATATATATATATATATGCACGCACACACACATCTATGGGAGAATGGTCAGCTAGTTTTAATTTCTGAATGGAGTGTGAATGCCAGTGTAAAACTTTTCTCACCTTTCAGAGCAGGGGGGTCACGAGCAGCAGTTGAAAATGGGAGAAGGAGAAGGGAAATCAGAAGGAAGCTCATCATCACAACAGAGATGGATTTCTTCATGGTGACAAGGCCGTACTTAATTATGACAGCAAGCGTGTTGATTGCTTCCGCTTTCAATTCTTGAGCCACCCCAGCCGGGCTTTTATATATATAGGGTGGCCTCGGCTTCTATCTAAAGCCAACTTATCATATTCAATCTAATTGAATTAATGAGTGGAAAATGCTACCCCACATGCTTTTCTATCGATAATCAGGAGCACTTTCGACGTGGATGCAATGCAACTGCCGACTTGCAAGTAGACCACATCGAAGACTTCAACATTGACTCAGATAAAGTGTACCCATTCGTTTATATCCAATTCTATCCGACTTTTCAATTATATATATATATATACACAAATAAAATTTTATAATAAACCTTAAGTGAAATATATTGACCGTAAAAATAAATTATATAATCTTAATATTTAAAATAATATTTTATATACATAAAGATTATAAAGAACATATAATTAAATTTTATAAATAGTATGCTCGATCATAAAAAACCAAAATCACATTTTATTTATGAACCTAAAGTTTTAAAACAATAAGAATTTATTAATTATAAAAACATAGACTGAAATATTTTGCTCATTTATAATAAACATTAAGTCGACGAATATTTGTCATCATTCTCATTATCCGTTTTCACTTTGACTTTTCAACATTTTTCAATTTAAATTGAAAGAGTGTGTTTCATTGTGATGGACTCTGATTTAGATAAAAACAAAAAGGTGGTAAATAAGAAAGGTCTATTATAACATAATTAGGTTTTGATTATACTTGGGGAAGAGCTGATACATATTTTAGACATTTTAAACAAGAGAGGTTTTACTTGATTTTACCAAACTTGGTTTAAAATTAGTTATGTAACCATACATTCCACATGACATTAAAGTAGTAAACAAAGCCTTTTGTGGTTTTTTTTAACTCAAAAAGATCTAAAGGCTAATTGGTATAAACAAAATGAAACAATTTCTTCAAGGGTTTACATTTTTAAAGGTTTGCTTTACATGGAAATTTTTAGGATTCCTTGAAAACACTAAGGAAGAGAATTCAAATGAATTTAACAATGTTAGTCCTAGTGTTGGAAGAATTGTAATTGTTGCCAACAACTTATACAAATAGCACTACAAAAAGCTATTGAGACTAAAATAGGAACTAATTATTAATTATTTCAAATTAGAGATGAAATTTACCGTCTTAAAATGCTTCAAAATTTATAAATTTATCAATCATCCCAAATCAAATAAAAATTAATTTATTTTTTTAAAATAATTTTAAATTTAAATTTGTTTAAAATAATAATCCACAGATGGATTAATTTCCATCGCAAGCGGCAAACACATTGAATTTGAGACAAAGAGAGAAAGGAGGGTAGCCTAGGGTTAGAGTTTGTAATATCTCGCTACAGAGCTGGGTAATTCTACACGCAAGCGCCTCGAGGGCGAATTCTCCCTCTTTGCTCTCTCATCATCGCCCCTCTATTCGACAGGAACTACCGCAAGAAGCTCAATGAGCTCATCTTTACACTCCGAGCTGTCGTCCCCGATATCACAAAGGTACATATTTTTGTGTGCGGATGAACTGACTTATGCCGCCTAACAACGCAAAATTATTCTAGTAGTGTTAATTATGCAAATTTCCAATGTGTGTGTGAGTGTATACATATATACATCCAAGATCTACACGAACATGACAAAAGGATTCAGGTTGAGATCACAGAGCTTGAATTGGGAAGACCCAAGAAAATCAATACTGGGTCTGAGGAATCGGTGCTTAGAACCTTTGGCCTGTGGAGGCCGAAGAAAATGAAGATCGATCAATTCTGTAGCGGTGCCAGCGTGTTTACCCGTGAAGGCTTTTGGAAGGCATGCAGGGTTATGCAAGAGTGGGGAGATGGTCCTGAGATTGATCCTATCCGATTATGGTAAAAAGCATCACCGTAAATATATCTTTAGATGTACTTGTCACTTCAGAAACAATGATAAATTCTATAATCATATCCTTTATTGGTTTTCTACTGCATGGGATTGATTTTTAACGTTAGAGCATGTCATGGAAGAAATCCAAAATTGTCAAATAAATATTACGATTTTCATTTTTAAGGGAAAATGTCTTTACAAGACCAAATTATCATGGCCCCCGCATTAGGCTATACTATTCCCTTGGGTCAATGAGTATTTACTGTTGGCATGAGCTGTAAAAAATTATTCTTTAAATCTTTGGTAAATATTGTGTAAATCCCAATTATAGGAAATCACGGTATTAGAGATCTTGAGATATGAAATCCCATGTAATATGTTAATTTCCTAGAATAGCTTTGTTTTGTATCTATATGTACGTGTACCAGTTCTGGGAATAAGAAGAAAAGGAAAAAGATTTATTTTGTACATGGTATCAGAGCAGGTTGCTCTTGATCTGTTGACGTCAAACCATGGCTGAACATACAGACCTGGTGGAACTGCAGAAGCCTCAGACGGAATCCCTTATATCAAACCTGGCGAATAAAATGGATGAAGTTCTCACTAGATCACAGACTACACTAACCTTATTACCTGTTGAATCAACAATTGGTCCAATTGGGATCAAGCTGGATGGACTCAACTACGCTCTATGGTCCCAAGTTGTCGAGATGTATATCTCCGGCAAAGACAAGCTGGGATATATTAATGGAGACTGCCCTCAGCCTCCCGAAACTGGTCCTGGATACAGGAGATGGCGAACAGAGAACGCCATTGTCAAAGGGTGGTTGATCAATTCGATGGACCCATCCTTGATTGCAACATTCATATGCTTCTCAACCGCAAAACAGGTATGGGATTGCGTTGCTACGACCTATTTTGATGGGACAGATACATCTCAAGTATATGATCTCCGACATCGGGTGACCCGGTTGAAACAAGACGGTGGTTCCATTGAGAAGTATTACAACGAGCTGCAAGGCCTATGGTGTGAAATTGATTTCTGCCGTCCTAACCCAATGGAATGCCCATTGGATATTCAGAAATATAATACTATTGTGCAGGAGGACTGGGTCTACACCTTTCTTGATGGCTTAGATGATAGGCTCGATAAGACACGGGAGATGTACTTCAAATCAAACCGTTTCCTACAATCGAGCAAGCATATGCCCATGTTCGACGAGAAGATACTCGGCAGATGGTTATGACAGGCAGGATGGAGAATATAAGTGGGGTAGCTATGGTTTCCCAAAGCAACCGAGCTAGCTATCCGAATTTATCAACAAAACCAGGAGCTTTGTCTCTTGGTCATGGAAAGCTTCCTACCAAAACAAAGGCATCAACCATAAGCATGAAGTGCTCCCATTACGGTAACAACAGACATACCCGCGATAACTATTTTAAATTGCATGGATATCCAGATTGGTGGCATGACCTCCAGTCACGCAAAAGAAAGGAAACAGCCGACAATGTTGGGCAAGCAGCCATGGCAAGTGGAGAACAAGATGTGAAGGTATCCCACCAGGACAATGCCACCATATCTCCAAGTGACCCTGCTTTATCTCTTATCTCCCAAGGAAACACATCACACACTACAGGTAATAAAGATCTTGCCCATGAGTGGATCCTTGACTCCGGGGCTACAGACCACATGACATTTGATTCTAGAGATTTTTCTCACCTCACTCTACCAAGACGAACGCATGTGGCCAATGCTAATGGCATTACGTATCCAGTTACAGGGGCTGGAACTGTAGCCCTCTCCCCATCCTTGACCTTAACCCATACTCTACTTGTCCCCTCTCTCTCAAATAAATTGATATCCATAAGCCAATTGACACCTGACCTTAATTGCGTGGTACTAATATACCCTACTTTTTTGCTTATTTCAGGATATTCTCACCAAGGAGATCATTGGGCGTGGTATTAAAAAGGGGGGGCTTTACTACATGGATGATTTTTGTTCGGGTCACGCTCATCATATGCACCATCTACCAGACAATAAGGAGAGGCAGATATGGCTATGGCACCGTCATTTAGGCCATGTCTCGTTTGGCTACTTGAGACAATTATTTCCAAAGTTGTTTTCTAGGGGTGTTGAACGGGCCAGCGGCCCGCGGGCTACGCGGGCTGGCACATAAAATGGGCTGGGCTGGGCCGTCAAATATGAGCCCGTTTCAATACGAGCCTAAACGGTTTGCAGCCCGCCGGCCGCGGTTTAAACGGGCTTGGCCCGTACGGTTACGGGCTGGCCCGTGGGCCGACGCCCCCTCCCACCCAGCCCAGCAAGCAGTAGCCCAGCCCACCAACTCGACTTCCCAGACCCACGCCCCCTCTCACCCAGCCCATCAAGCCCAAACTCACCCACCCTAACTCCTCTAAAATGCTAAAAATTCCTTTGCCAATTATGTTATTAATGTGCCTCGAACCCTAGACCTCCTATAAGATATGAATAACATCCAACCATTAGGCTATAGGATACTTGTTAAATTTATTTACGTAATTAATATATGTAGTAGTAATAATTATAATAATAATATATTAAAAAATTATTAATAATAAATATTATTTATTATTATTATTATAAAGGCCTAGCCCGCGGGCCGGACTTTTCGGCCCGTTTAAAAATGGGTCTAAACGGGCTCGGCCCGTTTAGGCCCGGGCCCGTCGGGCTGGGCTTGGCCCGGGCCCGTGCGGGCCGGGCTTGGCCTGGCCCGGCCCGCCCATTTAACACCCCTATTGTTTTCCCATACCAATTTGCAGAATTTTAAGTGTTCTACATGTATTTTGGCCAAAATTCATCGGGTTTCTTACCCTCGAAGTCTGAATAAAACAGCTATTCCTTTTATGCTAATACACTCTGATGTCTGGTGTCACGGGGTCAGCCTTTATAGCAGCTTAACCCGTGCGGCACCTAGTTCCCACTCGTACGAAGGAACGCTAGGTCAGCCTAACTCATCGCATTTGGATCGGAACCTATCGATCCGTTGTAAAGCATTTGTGTAAGGAAGCGCTTAGCGGAAGATCGATTTAAACGAAGGCAACAAACGATTGTATTGATTGCTTGAAAGCTTTACAACATCACTCCCCTACATATAGATGTTAACACTTTTCTGGCTATGTCGCCAGGAGACATCATATATGATCGAAATCTAAAATCTCTACAACTTACTCTATAAGCTAAGTACAACACTTTACAAAGGGGAAATACCCCAAAATGGCCTAAGTATGCTAGGATAAGCCTCGGTCCGAGACATTCTCCCCTACCCGATTTCGCAGCGTCCTCGTTGCGTCTTCGGCTTCCTCGAACTTGTCGAACTGCTGGATGTAGCGTTCGGTTTCTTCCCGGTACTCTTCAATCTCTTTGGAGAATTGCCCCAGATCCTCTTCCTTCTCCCAACTTGCCTCTTCAACCGGCCTGTTCTTCCATTGGACGTAGTACTCCACCCGGCTTGGATCTACGCCCCTTCTTGGCACGACTCTACGAGAGTGGATTTTCTCTATCTCTTTATCGTAGGTCTTGCCCGTTGATGCTGTTGGTGTCTGCACCGCCCGTTGTCCGCTCGTATCTTCCAAGTCTTCGTGGTAAGGCTTGAGCAAACTAACGTGGAACACCAGATGCCTTTGTAAGCTAATCGGGAGGTCCAGTTTGTATGAGACCTTCCCAACTCTCTTAAGTACTTTGAAAGGCCCCTCATATCGGCGCACCAAACCATTATGCAATTGTCTGAGTGCTTTGGTTTGGCGCGGAAGGAGTTTGAGCATCACCATGTCTCCTTCCTGAAATTCCAAGGGCCTCCTTTGTTGATCCGCCCACTTCTTCATCTTCTTCGCCGCCTTGTGCAAGTATGCCCTGGCCAGATCCGTCTTTTTATGTCATCCTTTTGCAAACTTGAACGCCGCGGGGCTCTTTCCAGTGTACCCCCGAGTGATGGAAGTGGGCGTCAATGGTTGCTGCTCAGTTGCGAGTTCGAACGGGCTCTCGTTCGTGGACTCGCTCTTCTGCAAGTTATATGAGAATTGGGCTATGTCCAGTAACTTGGCCCAATCTCTTTGATTGGCACTCACATAGTGCCTCAGGTACAGCTCCAGTAAGCCATTGACACGTTCAGTTTGGCCGTCTGTTTGTGGGTGGAAACTTGTTGAAAAGTTTAAGTCGGAACCCATTATCCGGAACAGCTCGGTCCAAAACCGCCCAGTGAACCGTGAGTCCCGATCGCTCACGATTGTCTTTGGAATGCCCCAATACTTCACCACGTACTTAAAGAATAATCGGGCCATGTCGTCTGCCGTGCAGTCCTTTGGAGCTGGAATGAAAACTCCATACTTAGAGAATCAGTCGACCACCACAATGATCGTACCGCATCCTTCGAATCTTGGGAGACAAACAATGAAGTCCATCGAAACACTTTCCCAAGGTTTTTCCGGAGTAGACAAAGGTTCTAACAGTCCCGCCGATTGCCGATTCTCTATCTTGTCTTGTTGGCACACAAGACAAGTCCTCACGTACACTTGGACGTCCTCGTAAAGTTGAGGTCAGTAGTAGCTCCGTTCCACCAACGCCAAGGTACGATCGACTCTGGGATGGCCAGCCCACCGCGAGTCGTGACATTCTTTGAGGATGTCTCTCCTCAAACTTCCCCACTTAGGAACGTACACCCGTTCCCTTTGAGTATGGAGCAAGTCATCCCTTAGCCAAAATCGCCGCGTCTTCCCAGCTTTGACGCATTCCACCAAGGACTTGGCTAATGGATCGTGCTCCATTCCTTCCTTCAGTTTGTCCACTAGGGGGAATTGTGGTTGGCTAATGGCTGCAAGTTCCGCCTTCCGACTTAGTGCATCGGCCACCACATTATTTGTGCCCGGTTTGTACTCGAGCACAAAGTCAAATTCAGCTAGGAGTCCTTGCCACCGTGCTTGCTTCGGAGTTAAGTTCCTTTGAGTTAGAAAATAACTCGTAGCAATATTGTCCGTCTTCACCACGAACTTGGACCCTAGCAAATAATGCCTCCACACCCGAAGGCAATGCATAACTGCCGTCATCTCCTTTTCATGCACCGCGTACCTCCGTTCGGTGCCATTAAGTTTCCGGCTTTCATATGCTACAGGATGCCCCTCCTGCATTAGAACTCCACCGATGGCAAAGTCTGAAGCATCCGTGTGAACTTCATAAGGCTTTGTATGGTCCGGCAGTGCCATCACCGGTCCGTTTGTCACGGCTTGCTTCAACTTCTCGAATGCCTCTCGGCAAGCATCATCCCATACCCAAGTCTTGTTCTTCTTTAATAGTTCCGTCAAGGGTGCGGCAATGTGGGAATAGCCGCGGATGAATCTTCTATAATAGTTAACCAAGCCAAGGAATGAACGCATCTCAGGGACTTTCTTGGGCGTCTCCTATTCCTTGATGGCTAACACTTTCTTGTTATCCATTTTTAACTTGCCGCCGCCAATAATGTGACCTAAGAAGGGCACCTCCTTCTTCGCAAAGTCACATTTCTCCTTCTTCACAAAGAGTTGGTTCTCCCTTAAGATTTGGAAAACCCTCCATAAGTGTGCCTTGTGTTCCTCCAATGTTTTGCTATAGACGACAATGTCGTCAAGGTACACCACGACGAATCTATCCAAGTATGGTTGGAAGATCCGGTTCATCAACGTATAGAATGTGGCAGGGGCGTTTGTGAGGCCAAAGGGCATCACCAAGAACTCGTAAGAGCCATATCTTGTGACGCACGCCGTCTTTGCCTCATCACCTTCGGCTATCCGCACTTGCCAATATCCCGACCGCAAGTCTAGCTTTGAGAACCATCTCGCAGCACCAAGTTGATCAAACAGGTCGGATATGAGTGGGATAGGGTAGCTGTTCTTCACTGTAATTTTGTTTAGCGCCCTATAGTCAATGCATAGCCGCATCGACCCGTCGTGTTTCTTTTGGAACAACACCGGTGCTCCAAATGGCGCTTTGGATGGCCGAATGGACCCGGCATCCAACAAGTCCTTCAATTGTTTCCGAAGTTCCTCCAACTCCGGTGGTGCCATCCGATAGGGCACCGTAGCAGTAGGCCTTGCACCGGCCTCTAACTCGATCTTGTGGTCCACCTCCCGCTTCGGCGGAAGTTGTTTGGGGAGTTTGGGTGGCATAACGTCCCCAAACTCTTCAAGGACCGTCTTCACTTCGGTTGGGGGCTCCTCCCCAACACTTGGGCATCCTTCCTTCACCATAGCAATGAAGGTTGGCTCCTGTCGCCTAACTCCTTTAGACAGTTGGAGCGCCGAAAGAGACCTCTCCTTGAGTTCCTCCTCCCTCATTACTTTCACCATGCACGTCTTCCCCTCGTCCATGATGCACATTGTGTTGGTGCTAGGAATTGGAATTGCCCGCACCTGGTCAACGAACTCCATCCCCAACACCATGGGATAGTCGTCCATCGACACCACGGAGAGATTCACCTTGCCTCTCCACTTGCCGATACTTAGCTCGACACCTCGAGCCACGCCATGGATTGGACTAGCACTGGAGTTCACCGCTTTCAGCCAGCCCTTCTCTTCCTTGTAGACTATCCCCAGTTTACGAGCTTCTTCGACCTTGATGAAGTTGTTGGTCGCACCCGTGTCCACCAAGGCCTTAGTTTCAAGGTTATTGGCCTTAGCAAGCACGTACATGCGCCCCTTCTGTCGTCCGGATGTTTCCTTAGTTTTCCTTAACTGGAGCAAAGGTAGGCCAAGGGGCAAACCAGAGGCGTTAGGAGGGAGCTCCCTTCACCTGACACTTACAGCCGAGGCTGCGTATCCACAGAGGTGCAAGCACCGGTGTGCTGGGTACCGACAGGTGCCAGGGCACCCATACTCCGGGGAATACTCCCGGTGAAAAGCCTAGTCGTGGGGGTGAAAGGCCCAGTGCCTTATTGGGGCGCCGAGAACCAGGCCCCGCCGGAATCCGCAGGGGAAAGAGCCGGCGTCCACCAACACTACCGAGGCTCCAGAGGCGTGTCCCTTATGAGGACAGGCCCTACCTGGAGAGGCGTCGGCTCGTGGGTGAGATTCGTCCCGTCTGACCCGGGTGCCCAGGAGGCGGTATACGCAGCCTGAAGCAACACCGTGGTCTGTTGGAGAAGGGAACCCACCGCGGCAAAGCGGGGCGGGGCCCGACTCCCAATATCTCCTACTCTGGAACCACACCCCCCAACTCCACCTAAGAGAGAGGCGAGGATACGATCACGAAAATGGGGCACCGACGCGACCCGGGGGCAAGGCCCATGGATCCAGGGGGCAACGCGGGCCAGGGACTGACGGAGAGCCAGCAGGGTCGGGGTGGGACAGTCGAGAAGAAAGTGGCACAAGTCAGCAAGGGGGCGGGACAAAAGGGGCAACCGCGCCACCCAGGGGAGCGGTAGAAGCCCAGCCGGACCGCCCGATCAGGTAGAATGCACGCACCAACACGGGCGCAGATTAAGTGAAATGCCTCCCTACTCGAGAGAGAACCATCAAGCCAAGAACGGTAGAGGGGCCGACGGCCGCGGGCGAGATGGAACTTGGTATAGAACGAGAGGGACGGAGTAGAGTGGCGTGCATCCCACTGTAGCCAGGCGGCCGAACGAACTAAAGGGGCCTTCTGTGCGGAAGTAGCCGCGGGGACATGTTTACGCAACCAAAAACGCGATCGAACGACCCAAGTCCAGATGCGGCCAACTTGATGGGGCGGAGCATGGGACAAGAGGTCAGCGATCCACGTCTTACACTGGACGTATTTGAAGAAGGCACGAGCACGCTGACCCGCACAAAAGGCCGGGAGTGGGCAGAGATTGAATTCCCGGTGGAGCACACCAGCGCCAACAAGAGGCGACCGCCCCCGAACACCAACAAGCCATTTCATCCCCTCAAGGAGAACACGTTCGAGTGGGGCAAGAAGTTTGACATCATGCATACCCATCAGCTCAGCACCATAGGTCAAGACCGGGGACACGAGCGCTTTGAGAGCCAGAATGCGAGGCCAAATGGGCACCCGACGGCAGGCGAGAAAGTGCCGCAAGCCGTAGAGGGCCTTGTGCCCCGCAAGCGCACGGTCATCGACAATGGGGCGGATTGAGAGGTCAGGGGTAATAACAACCCCAAGATACCGATAAGAGGCGGCGATGCCAACAGAGTCCTGCCCCAACCGAAGGTCCGCACCCGCTAGTAAATCATGGGACGGATCACCAAGCAAAGTCATACATTTGCATTTATCAATGCCCACCGCCATGCCCCAAGAAGAGGCCCAAGTATGCACCCTGCTCAATTGCGTCGTTAGGTCCGCCACCGTGTCCGCGAAAAGGACAAGGTCATCGGCAAAAAGTAGGCCAGGGATACGGACAGGGAGACCCAGGACAATCACTCCACAGCGCGCCTCCACCGCCGCCAACACATCATTGATGAAAATGTTGAAGAGCAGAGGAGAGGCGGGGCAACCCTGACGCACACCCCGACGAACCCTGATCGTGTCGGACGTCAGGTGACCCAGTTTGACTTGGACTGACGAGCTGGCATAGAGAGCCCGAAAGAAACCAAGAGCGCGGCCACCAATCCCCGCGGCCCGAAGTTTGGCTAGGAGGGCCCCATGGGGCACCATATCATAGGCCTTACGGAAGTCAATGAAAGCCACATAGGTGGGCCGACCGAGCACGGATTTACGACGGAAAGCAATCTCATGGAGCGCCGAGACATGACCGAGACAGTCCTCTCCCTTACGAAAACCAGCCTGGCCCTTGTCGAAAAAACCCTGAAGCTCAAGAGCAACAGAGCAACGATGGGCCACCACCGCTGTCAAGACTTTGAGGGGGACATTGATGAGAGAAATACCGCGGTGATTCCCCGGGTCCGTGAGATCACCCTTTTTGGGGACGGAGACAAGAGCAGCCGTGTTGAAAGAGTCAGGAACAACGGCCCCCCGCCAAAGCACGTTAAACAGTGAGGTGAGCGCACGCACCATGGGACTGCAGCCGAGACGACGGCGTCGGTGGACCCCACGACTACGCCGATGAGAGTTGGTACCACCCAACATACACTTGAGGAAGCCCGGAGGCAGGCCATCAGGCCCGGCCGCTCGGTGAAGGCGGAGCTTCCGGACCACCGCCTTGATCTCCTTCCAGGAGATGGCGGAATCGAGACCCATGATGGCCTGTCGGGCAGGGGAAAGAAGGGCAGCATAATGGTCCTCAGTGTATTCATCGGGTGTGTCCAATAGAGCGCGGTAGTGGGAGGTCCAACGATCAAGAATAGCAGTGGGCTCAACTAGTAACCGACCATCACTGTCGCGCAGAGGCTGGATGGACCGAGGGCCCAACGTACCAACACAGGCAAACTCCTGTAGCCAGCGCCAAAACTGGCGGGGTTCGCGACGGTCGAGGAAACGACGATCGCATTCAACTTGTCGGTGGAAACATGTTCGCGCGGCAAGCCGGGTGGCTTGCTTTGCATCAGCCTTTGCCTGCACCCAACGTCGGACTGCCCGTTGACCTGCTGGAGAAACGGGAGAAAGACGTTGAACTTCAAAGAAGTAACGACGCCGCCTCGCAATCAGGCGTCGAAGGTGCGGGCGCACCCGTAGCAATCGGCGACCCCGCCGCTGCCCTGAAGAGGTCAGCGTGAGGTCCCCTGCAACTTGCTGAGTCGTGACCCCCAACTGAGTCACCAGGGAGACAGGGTCAGACATCGGGTCTTCCGCCAAGGCAGCAAGAGCTGCCCACCGGTTAGAGAGACGAATCGGGTCAGAACAAACCGCAATTCGACGGCGGTCCCAGCGGGGGCGGGGAGGAGCAGCCACATCGGCCACTACAGGGACGTGGAAGTCCCTGAACGCAGTATGAAGGGGCCAATGATCGGAACTATCAATGTGGCGGCACACAGACGCACTAGTGAGCAGGCCCTCAGCAAGAGGATTAACCAAGAAATGGTCAATAGAACTAATGCCAGAACCCTTACGCGAGTGGAACGTCTCCGGGGACCCATTCACCGATAGAACCCTGAGGCCAAACTTGGAGCCCCATTCGGCCAACTTCCCGATAGGGGTGTTCCAATCCCCGAGCACCAGGAGTGGGGCACCAGGGTTGGTGTCAAGCAGACACCGGATCTGGCGGCCAACTCGAGAAAGAACCGCCGTACGCTCGGCACGGTGGCTCCGTTGCGGAATGTAGACACCACCAACCACCCAAGGGACGCTCCCGAGGCGCCAGGAAGAAACATGAGCCCATAATTGGTGGGAGTCGGAGACTCCCACTTCAAAGGCCTCAAATGTCGGGGCATGGATGGCGAGGGCAAGACCCTGCTCACCAACGCCGCGACGAGAACCACGGGACTGAAACACTCGAAAGTTGGGTAAGGACACCGGCCATTTAGAATCCCAGACGAGCGTTTCCTGAAGGCACAAAATACCCCACCCTTCCTGCCGCACCGTGTGGAGGACATCGAACCGCTTGGACTGAAAGCCACGTATATTCCAAGTCGCAATCCGACTAAACGGAGGGCGCAAGGACGGAGACGGTACAGCAGCTGTAGGGGGGGCAAGCCTTGCTTGGTTTTCCTTAGTTTTCCTCGCTTGGGCGCGGGACAAAAAGGGGAGGTGGGGGCGAACATACCACGCGGGAGCAGCCCGTCTGAGCCTAGAAACGATGGCCGAGATCGAAGCAGCAGGAGCAAAGATATCGAACCGAAACGAGTCACCGCGCCAGGAATCATGCACTTTGGTCCACTTGGACACTTGGCCCCAGAGGGCCCCCAAACAAAGTTGGAGCTCGTCGCCGAAGGAGCGACGGGATAGATGTCCAGCATTCCAAACACACACAATCCGATCATGACGCAAAAGCTGCAGGCGGGGGCGGGGAGGCAAGAGAGCCAAAGACTGTGCAAGAGATGGGGGGAGGGACAATCGATCGGCCGGGTAGGGCCTCCAACACGAGGGCTCGGAGGCCGGGTAACAACATCACGCCAAGAACGGGCCACCTGCGAGGGGGGGGGAGGGCACCATTAAGGACGGGTCCAAGCCAGAAACCAGGCGGTCACAAGAAGAACGTACGGAGCTAACCGGCCGGCTCACTCCGCCCGCTGGGAGGCGAGGACACTCCGCGACAACAGACGAGCCAACAATAACTGCAAGAAGGGGGCTGGGAGAAGGCACCCCGCTTGGAGGCA
>CM042091.1:47735283-47903927 GCA_023512835.1 Taxillus chinensis
CATCTGATTCAGGTTCATCTTCATCTAAACCAATCACATCGACAAAATCTTGATTCTGTGCCAAAATTGCTTGCTTCCTCCGTTCTTTTTTTGCTTTCACTAATAAACATTTTGTTCTCCTCTTTGACATCTGGTGGAACTTTTGGGGATAGAGTAACATTTCTATAGCCACCAGCTAAATGTTGTTTGACTCTACAAACACCTCTATATATTTTTTTCCAAAACCTTTCAACTAATCAATGGTTTCCATTAGTGGCAATGCAACATTCCCTTGTGGCCATCACACTTGAGGTTTTCTTCCAGACATGGCTCATCAAGGGTACAAACTAGTAGGAAGTCTCGGTCATTGTTGAGGGCTGGGAAAGTGTAGGCTGCCCCAATTGTGGTTATTGGCTTCTTATTAAAACCTGGCAGAGGGTGGCTGCTTTGGGCGACAGTTACCCCATACTGGGATGAATGAAAGAGGAAATAGGGATCTAGTCCATTCCAGATCACTTTGCCCCGGGCCATGATCTTAGAAGTGTTCTCACTTTCTGAAAGGTAGCACTAACAGATATTCTTGGGTGTTACTGTAATAAGAATAATATGGTATAATTAGTGGGATATTGTGTGTTACAATATTAATTAATAAAATAATTAATATTTACATTACCATAGATAGCTTAATCTTATTATATATATATTGATCATGTATTGTATGAAGACATTAATAAAATAATATTATTCTCGTTTATATGATGGGATCATAGCCATTCAAATAAATGGTATGTTCGTATATCCTTCACTAATCTTCGCATATATCCTTAAATGTTTTGTTTGTCATCCATCACCGACATCATCTGTCTAGCGAGGCTCTCTGCCCACATTGACAATGTCTCTACCAACCAGAAATGACGTCTCTACCTAAATCTGCCATCTACGTCTTTGTTCATTGCCATTCTATTCATCAACATCCTTTATTACGACGAAGTCTCTACGACGAAGTTTCTATCGACATCCCCACCTGTCGATGATGACTCTGATAACGACAACTCCTATCCGTCACCGTCTCTGCACCATTTGATGCTAACTTTGATGATGCCAACTTCGATGACTTCAAAGTCTTTGCTCGATGCGAACTTTGACATCTCAGCGCAACAACAACACTGACATCAACAACGACATCGACGTCTTTGACATTGATGACGTCCGTTGACGTCTCTCTGCCCTAGGACAATAGACATCTCTTTGTTCCTCTCTGCTTGACAACATAAATAATTGAATTGCCCAAGAGTTAGGCCCAAATTTGCTATGAAAAAAAAATTGTATGATCGTAAAATCTAATTGAATTGTATGGGTAAGTGCTAAAATCAATTATACAAACTGGCTTGAATCTTATTGCCCAGATATTGAGTCAATCGATTTTAGCAGTGGCAAAGAGCGATCTATCCCTGCAAATGTTCTTCTATTCAATCTTCCCTTTGCAACTATTTATCTATGTCCTAAAAGTCCTGCTTGATTTGGGCTCAAATGTAATAATCTGTGTAATTTTCTTTATCTTATGATGTAATTTAAATTACTTTCTATAGGCTCAAATTTAGTTGGCTGTCACTAGATAATAATATTGTATTTTAATGCTAATGTTATGTGATAGGACAAAGAACAAGTCAACAACAATTTATTTGAGGGGGAAGAATAACTACTGATCCACGTTACTGTATGTAATATTTCTACATTATAGACATTTTTTATTTTTTTGAACTCGAAAAATATGATATCTATGCCACAATTTATCTTCTATCCTTTGGCTTGCTTTCATTTTGGCATGAAATTGTTTCTACGACAACATCAAATTTGCTTTCCTCATTTAAAATTATATGCCAGGTTTTCTCTGGTGTATGGACCTCATCAAAGATACCTGTTCCATGGAAGGAGGTGGAGGCAAAGATGTTTGCTTTGAATGTTGTAAGAATATCCTACTAGTTTAAATTTATTTTTTTAACAAATTCTACCGATGTGCAATGCTTATATGCAAAATCTCAAGGTTGCTAAAATCTATTAAGTTTTGTTTGATTCATGAAACCAAATTTCCCTTGTCAATTTTGCTGGTTACAAAATACTGCACTACCCCATGATGATCTCTTTCGGGACAGTCCTATTTCAGTTCCTTAAAGAGCCACTAGTCCCTACCAATACAAACTCTGAAGTATTGCTTTTTAAATCTCTGATTTAGCACCATTCACCTTCAGTGTGGACCTTACTGCCAGGACTCACAAGATTCCAGAATTCCCTGCTCAACCATTTCTCTCTCCTTCAAAACTTCTCACACTATCCTTGAAATCTCCTCTGCTTTCTTCACAATTTTTTAGGATTTCTGCAATTTTAAATAACAGAGAACTGATTCATGAACATATTTGAGGGGAAGAGAAAGGAGGGATATAGATACACATGGCGTGAGGTGGCAGTGATGGTTGTGTCAGAGGGACAGAGGCGTGGAGTGGAAGGGGCATGTGCATTAGATTGGAGCCAAATTAGTATTGGGGTGGAGACGATATATTCAGAATAACCCTACATTGGTCGCCTCTACCTGCTAGTAGTAAGCGGATGAAAAACCTGAATTGAATTATCCAACCTGCTGCAGATACTGGTCTAATACTGGTCTAACTAAATGGTTGTTTCAGAGGGAGTGGGTGGGGAGAGGAAGCGGCTTACACATTAAGTTGAAGGAAAAATCTGTATTGGGGTGGAGCAGATATATTTAAAGCAACCCCACATTGGTCTCCTCTATCCGCTAGTAAGTGGATGAAAATCCTGAATTGGATTATCCAACTTGCTTCAGATAAGATATGATAAAGCTAAGGTGGCACTCCTATATGATCTTCCAAAAAAAGTAAATACAAGTTTTATTTAGTAAGTTTGAGATGATCGGCACAAATCATTTATGTTGCATTGATCAAGAAAAGGATGAGAGAATATAGGCTGAGGTTGAGCATACTGTTAAGAGGAGTGACATTCGATCACTAACTTTTGATTTCTTACTTTTAGGGGCGTTTGTTATATATGTTGAGATTGGAGACCTTGTTTTTGTTTTTTCAATGTAAATATTCGTAATTTGATTGTAAGAAGCAGCTTAGGATGAGTACTGTCAAGAATAATAGATGAAGAGAGGTAGTTGTGAAAGTTAGGCTTTAAGTCTGCACAGAAACTTTGCTACCCTCTTTAAATAAAGGCAAGCTTTAAAATAAGTTGTTGAGCTGTAATTATTAATCGTTTATTTGCTTCAGCCTAAATTAGGGAATTTGTCTGAGTTAAGTTAGACTGATATTATATGTAACTTTCTACCTTATAAGTAACTGTCCGAGTTAATCGTTTGTGCTCTGCTTTTTATATTTCTATTTTTGTTCCCTCCTCTATAGCAACTTGAAAATATTTAAGAGTTTTCTTTCAGGTTGTTGAAGTAGTCCTGTTAGAAGGACAAACCTTTGACTTTTCTGTGCTTATGCACTTAGTTACAATTCTTTGCAACTGGGGTTCTGCTGAGCTCAAGGGTTTCATGTGCATTGTATGTTATATTCTTCTTTTTTATACTGTATTTATAGTTTGACCTTTTTTGTTTCCAAATATGTGGTAGCTCAATAAATATTGTAGTTCCTGCTTTAAGTTATTCTTTTCTCATATTACCTTATTCCTGCATTATTTATTTTAGGTTTACAGATCAGTTGCAGATGTTGTTGGGTCCTATTCCAAGTGGATGTCTTCCTTTTGCACTGATGTCCGATCATTGCTGTAAGAATTACTTTGCCTTACAGTTGATGTGGTGCCAATCCAAAAAGAATCGAAGCTCACATGCACGTGTATCTTGGAATGAATTGCTAACTCATCAGTATCTGAATAAATCTATTACCTATCTCTTGTCTGCACCGAAATGTAAATAACTTGTTGGTATCAGCTACAATCCTGGCCACTAGTATTCTGTGGTATTACATGTAAATTCTTTGTTTTTAGACGTAGCCATTAGAATCTAGCCTTTCAGGGATTTTAATATCCTCTGGACAAATTATAACTAGAACTCATATATATGTATGTGTGTATATAATTAAGAAAATATATAGTCCTTTTATATAGTTCTGGATGATCGAGATTCTAATTTGTTTCTTTCAGATTATTTCTTGCTGCAGGGATTTCAGAGCCCTTGTCCTCCAGTTCTTGCGCTTCTGCCTTGCGTAAATTTTGTGAAGATTCTTGTTCAGCAGTAATTTATGAACCATCAAATTTGGAAATCCTTGTTTGGATAGGAGAGGTGACTTACTCTATGATTGCCATGGTTTTATTTCATGCTTTGTTCTGTAAGTCTATCTGATTCCTGGCTCATGCATTCTTGCTCTTGCGTGTGAAACGTGCTTTTGTACTTCTTGTTGGACACATGATTGCTTGAGGATCACATTTTATCATATCAACACGTTATTAGCCATTTATTTTTTTTGTTCAAAAAAGAGGCCAAGGGTCTGATTCCAATGGGAATTGAACCTCCAACCTCGACAATGGAAAAAGTTGGGGTGCTGTTATCTGAACTAATTTGGGTTGTCTGTTTGTTAGCTATCATTGTGTGCCAAATTTGTCACTAATTTGGATTTTGTGTGCATGCCTTTATGTGGTTTTTTTTTGTTGTTCATGCATCTCTTACGTTTCGTTATCTTAGGGACTGGAGAAGAAGCATTTGTCTTTAGAAGATGAAGAAGAAATAGTTACAGCAATTATATTAATCCTTGGCTCTATTTCTAATAAAGAACTGAAAAACAACATGTTGGCCAGGCTGCTTTCTTCTGGCTATGAAGCCATACAGAAACTTGTAAGCACGTTTTTTTCCCTCCCTTCATTTGATCTTGTGTTGTAGTTCTCATGATCATATTCTTATTCCAGCTTCACGTGATTATATTCTTATTCCAGCTTAGCTTCAGACCGTAGCTTCAATGTTTTGGAAACATTTGTCTATGATATCTATATCTATATATAGGAGTTCATAAGGTCGACCAAACATTTATTTGCCCTATTTCGCCCAACTTTAGTAATTTTTTTAAATAATCATATTTTACTTTTGTTTTTGTAATTTTAAGAAATAATTAACTAATTAAAATTATATTTACCCTTAAGTGTAGTTTTAAATTTATTTTTATTTTTTTCATTAGTTTTACAATTTTTTGGGCAATTATTATCATTATTGATATAAATGAGAATGGTATTATTTTATTGATATCTTCATATAATACATGGTTAGGTATATATATAAGAAGATAAAGCTATTTATGGTAATATTGATATTAGGATATCAAATCTGATTATACTATGCCTCACAATATCTCACTAATTATATCATATCATTTGATTTATAGTAATACTCCCCATAAAGTTAAGAGTATAAATACTAATCATGCCTAACTTCTTACAATGATAAATGTTGGAAAGTGAGGGTTATTTAGTCTTTTCATAATATTTACCTATAAGATTATATGTCTTATGCTCTCAATATACACATTCTCTCATACCATCTTTAACATGGTATCAGAGCCACGTGTCATGGGGTTAGCCTTTATAGCAGCTTAACTCATGCGGCACCTAGTTCCCACCCGTACGAAGGAACGCTAGGTTAGCCCATGTCATCGCATTTGGATGGGAACCCATCGATCTATTGTAAAGCAATTGTGTAGGAAAGCGTTTAGCGGAAAAATAATCGAACGAAGGCAACAAGCGATTGTATTGATTGTTTGAAAGCTTTACAACATCACTCCCCTACATATAGATGTTAACACTTTTCTGGCTATGTCACCAGGAGACATCATATATGATTGAAATCTAAAATCTCTACAACTTACTTTATAAGCTAAGTTACAACACTTAACACCCCAAAATAGTTCAAGTATGCTAGGATAAGCCTCGGTTTATGACACACATTACGGTCGTGATCCATAGCACGATCGTCACATTCATCGCGCTCGTGATCCACAACACGATTGTCCCGTGACACAACTTCCCTCTTTGCAACCACTACTTTCGACGCCCTCTTTGCCAGATGCAACAAACCCAGATGCGACGCTATCATTCATGACACAGTGACAACGACAATCATACAAAGACGATTGACCTTGCGACCTCCCAACGGCAGACCTCACAACAGCTCTGCGCCGACACATCTTTTTTGCATCTCCTCTCTCACCGACATGACGCGTGTCTCACAGACGCGACGCAACTTGTCCCGCAACACAACTCTAACGCGTGAGCAATCACGTCGCGTTGTGTTCTTGCTGTCCAGACAACAGACACAGATCCAACAGTGACCCTGCGACAATGCAATCGTGTTCTAGATGACGGACACGGATCCAATGGTGACCCTGAAGCTCCTCTTGCACCAATCGCCACCTCGTTTTTCGATCCACCTTTGGACCATGACCTTCCTACTGCCTAACGTAAAGGTACTCGTTCTTGTGTTAGTCGTCCTCTTGACCGTTTTGTTTCTTATAATGGTAATGTCCATTTTCGGCATCTTATGTCTCACTTTGTCTCCACCTCCAAGTTATCACCTTGTTTCTTTGCTTTTGTTTCCTTTGTTTCATCTCTGGTTGTGCTTTGTAGTGTTGCTGAAACTCTTGCTCATCCTGGGTGGCGGCAAGCCATGAATGATGAGATACAGGTTCTTCGTACTAATGCCACATGGGATCTCACCCGGTTACCCGTTAAGAAACATGTTGGATGCCAATACGTCTTCACTGTGAAGGTCCATCCTAATGGTTCCCTTGAATGATTAAAGGCTCGCTTGGTAGCTAAGGATTAGACCCAAACTTATGGTGTTAATTTTGATGACACCTTTTCTCATATTGTTAAGATTCCTTTTGTCCTGCTATTCATTTCCTTAGCCGTTCATTATGGTTGGATGCTTCCCCAACTTGATGTTAAGAATGTCTTTCTGTATGATGATATTGCTAAGGATGTTTATATGAAACAACCACCTTGTTTTGTTGCTCGGGGGGGAATCTTGTATGTCGCCTTCACAAAGCTCTCGATGGGTTGAAACAGTCTCATCGGGCTTGGTTTGGCAAGTTTAGTGATGCACTCCTTCGATTTGGCCTCCTCCAATGTAATGTTGATCATTCTGTGTTTAGCTCGTCCTCTTCTATAGGTTGTATCCTCTTGGTTGTCTATGTGGATAACATTATTATTACTATTAGTGACAAAGCAACCATTCAGCAGTTAAAGCATTTTCTACAATCCGAGTTTTGTACCATGGACTTGGGCCGCTTATGTTATTTCTTGGGCATTGAAGTGGCCTATTCTGTTAGGTCAATCTCTTTGTCACGACGGAAGTATATTCTTGATATACTTGATGAAGTTGGATACTTAGGAGTAAAACCTGTTGATTCTTCTATGGATCCAAATGTCATATTGAATCCTAAACATGGTGACTTGCTCAAGAATCTTACTCAATATCGAAGGTTAGTTGGAAAGCTTAATTATTTAACAGTCACCAGACCAGATATTTCCTTTGTAGTAAGTGTCATAAGCCAATTTATGAGTACTCATACTACCCACTGGAATGCAGCCTTGTGGATTGTGCAGTACTTGAAGGGTGTACTTGGACGTGGTCTTCTGTTTACCAATTAGGTAATCTTACTATACAAGGTTATTCTGATGCTGATTGGGTAGGATGTCCAATTGACTGTAGATCCATTACCAGTTACTGTGTGTTTCTTGGTGGCAATCTTGTAACGTAGAAGAGTAAAAGGTAACATGTGGTGTCAAGGTTTAGTGTTGAAGCTAAGTACAAGGCTATGACACATGTAGCAAGTGAACTGATGTGGTTGGAAATATTACTGTCAGAAATTGGCTTACCTTCCCAGTACCCTTCTGTTTTGCATTGTGATAGTCAATATGCTATTCATATTGTCTTTAATCTAATGTTTCACGAAAGAACAAAGCATATTGAAGTTAACTTATATTTTATACGTGAAAAGGTGCATAATAAAGCAATTGAACTTGCATACATCCGAACAGAGAATCAACTCGCTGATATTTTTACTAAATCTTTATGAGATAATCGTTTGAGTTATTTTTGTAACAAGTTGGGGCTATTTGACATATACGCTCCAACTTGAGGGGAGTGTTGGAAAGTGAGGGTCATTTAGTTTTTTCGTAATATTATAATACCTATAAAATTGTATATCTTATGCTCTCAATATATACATTCTCTCTACCATTTTTAACAATAAAAAATAAGGTCAAAATCAGATAGACTGTATACCCGCACCAATCCAGCCCAAAGAAAATAAAAATCAACTATGCTGGTTCTGATCTTGTTTTAGTTATTTTATCCTTGCATGTATGATATCATACTATCAATTATGATGGTTGTATTATGAATATTTTCAATTTTGGGAAACTGATACAACGCTACTAAACTTGTATTTTTTATATTTTGAGTTTTAAATTTGTAAACTACTATTTAAATTTCACGTTTCATATTTGGTTTTTTCCTTTCATATTCTTAATTTTCATCAATATATGTCTATAGTTTATTAATGAATTCATGTGTTAAGGACCGAGAGTTTAATTTTTTTAGAGTTTATTAAGTTTTTTTTTTACTTGAATAAAATAAATTTTCTATTTTTACACTTTAATTGTTTATACAAGTAACTAAAGAAAAAAAAATTCGTACCAAAACCCAACAATACCCAATTCAAACCAAAGTAATGTTTTAGATTCATATTTGGGCATTATAAATTCAAATCCAATCATTTGGGTTTGAGTTTCAGATAACATAAACCAATATGTTGGATTGATTGGTTTTTGAAAGCATGTACTGGTTTGGTTCAAGTTTTGGGTTAGAAGTTGGCTTTTAGCAAGTAAGGAGAGAGCAATGGTTGGGATAGAAAGTAGGGGATGGCTGGTTGAGATGGTGTTACGGCTTTGATACCATGTTGATACAAATATATATCACTTTCATTGGTAGGGGGAAGTGCATTAAATAGGAAGAAGTGAACCTCTGCCCTTATGCACTATTCACTCCTAGCCCAAGTAACATATATTTATATCCAAATATTAGATATAAAATAAACAAATATTGAGAATATTTCTCTCCAAACTTCATATGTACTCTTTTTACTTGCAGTCTTTTGTTGTTGTTCTTATGATTTTATTCATGTTCCAGCTTCTAAATGTGGGTGCAATGTTTGCTAATTTTAATGATATGTATGTGTGTGTGTGTATATATACACACACACGTATAAAGATCACTTGGAAAGATCATTTGAAATTAACCATGTTGGTTGGGAATTGGGAGTGGATTAAAAAAATACTCTTTGCATGCATAAAAAGCTATATGGGATATGTTTGAACCTTATGCTTTCTTTTCATTCATCTTTCAGATTGATGAAGATAATAATCATTCCTTGTTTCAGAATCCAGCTATTTATGCTAAAAGTTTGAACAGTGCTGCAAGAGGATTGTACAGGTTTGTTATTAATTTTCTAAGATGTGTATGCCCCGTGCCTGCCCTGGCATGCTATGACCTATGGAGCTATGTTTTGTAATTTTAATGCGTGAAATATTTGCCCTCATGGCTTATCATAATGGCAATGTTGAAGCCGAGTTCTGCGATATAATTTTTTCTGATTCTGTTGTGTTATCATATACTACGCTACTAATAAAGATTTCCATGTTTAAGGCTGATATTTTCTTTAGCTGTGTATTTATTCTATTGTTAGTCTCTTTTATGTTAGAAATTTAGAATATCATAAAATAGAAAGTAGAAAGTTGATATAATATTATTTTTGATTTGGTGTTGCCATCATTAAGTTATGGCCACATAAACTTGCTTAATTAGAAAGTCATAAAAAACTATATATACACTGTAGTTGTTCTTGTTTAATATTTCAAGAATTTTCCTATATTATCTTCTAGTTAACATGGTATCGGAGTTATGAATTCTGCAAAATAAATAAATAACACCATAGGAATGACTAAAGTGACCTTAGCACTGTCACGATTTTGTCAACAACCAATGGCCCCATCATCATCGCTTATCATCCTTGTTGACTTATCCAATCCTGTTTCGCATCACTACTCCTCATTTGCCTCCAGCTCTCCAGCCTTTTTTTAATTTCTACTCATAGCCAATTATCCATCCCCAAATGGTTTCAACACCTTAGTTCTCGCCAAGCTTAATTGAGCAAGTTAGATATATGTCACTAGATAATTAGGCAAGTTTCAACAGTAACGAGCGAGCTTTTACAGTGTCGACCTTGAGCTCGCATTGAGTTTAATCAAACAAATATCAAGCGAGTTGTCGAGTGTATCAGCTCATTTACCAACTTAGTTTGGATAAATGTTCTTTCGGGTGACAAAATACTCTCTCTTGATCAAGTCTTTGCTTATATTCAGCTCCTCTCGAAAGAGGTTGTGACTTCTGGGATTCCTAATTTTGTTGAAGCTTTTGTACTTGCCTCTTATGTTCTTAGTGGTAATTCTTGTGGAGCTAGAAGTGGAGATTTCAATCGTGGTGGTTGGCGTGAGGATTTGTCCCTATCTACCACAAGGAAAGTCATGTATTTTTAAGGATTTGCAAACGGGCAAGAGGATTAACACTACTCGTGAGGATGTGAGCTTATACATTTTGGAGGATGTTCCCCTCCCTGTGCTTGCAATCACTCAACTGTCTCCTCTTCCTAGTTTGAAATTTCTTTCCTTCTTTGCACTGATTATTTACTTGCCATTGTGAGTCTTGTTTGTTAGTTAAACATTATTGTGTTCCATATAAATCTCGTGTCAATAAGTGCTTTGTGCAGTTATTTGATTTGGTGCATTATTATGCCTAGGGTCCTGGCCTTGTTTTTTGTCATGCTGGTTTTGGATATTTTGTTACTTTTATTTATGTTCATTTTTGGTAACTTGGCTTTATTTAATGAGAATGATTATTTAATACTGGTTTGTGAATTAATTAATATGGAAATTTGTACTCGATTTGGTTGTATTAATTATTAAAACATTGCGTTGTGATATTGCTATAGGATACTTGTCTAGTGATTTTCGTACTTTCTAACAAACTCACGGGATCCAAGGTGAAACTTCTAGTGTTGGAATGCCACAGCAGAATATTAATAGAATATTATGCCTAGTTTCTTTCGCTGTTGATTTATTGTGTTAGTCTCTTTTATGTTAAAATTCTAGAACATCTTAAAATAAATAGTTGAACATTGGTAGAATGTCATGTCTGATTTGGTGAGCACATACTCCTGCTTGATCAAAAAGTCATGAGAGCCTATATATACATTGTAAAATTTCCAATTGATTATATCAAGAATTCTCCTCATTTATCTTCTAGTTAGCATTTTAGATGGCAACCAAGAATAGAGTGCCTCTCAAAAAATATAGCTGTCCATTTATTTGCAATCACTTCATTTTTGTGCACACGCTATGTTCACAAACTCACTTGCCATGGTCTGATTGTTTCTCTGAAGGATGGGAACTGTTTTCAGCCATCTAGCAACAAATATATCCGCTGATCCTGCCACTGAGGATCCCCTTCTCTTATTGCTGAGGATTTTTTGGCCAATGTTAGAGAATCTTTTTGGTTCTAAACACATGGAAAATGGCAATGTGTCAACTGCTGCTTGTCGTGCTCTTTCGCAAGCTATTCATTCATCTGGTATTGATAAATGCTATTTGGGGCCTTGGAGTTCTCCAGTGCATATTATTCTCATGCCATATTTGATTTGATGCATTGCAGGTCAGCACTTCATTGCGTTGCTGCCCAAAGTACTAAATTGCTTATCAACTAATTTTGCTTCCTTTCAAAATCATGAATGCTATATTAGAGCAGGTAATATGTTTCTTCTATAGCTTGGGGCGTAAACTTTTTATATAGTTGCTGTTGTTTCTGTAGTTCAATATAACTAGCACCTTGCAAGGAAACGTAGAGTAATAAGACTGGATGGATCACATATGAGATTGCTATTATTCTTTGGAGTGAGTACTTTTTCATAATGGTTTGCATTTGGACAAAAGTGCATTACTAAATTATTGGAACAGCCATGAAGCGGAAATGTTATTATTGTTTTTTTCTAGAGAGGATATATATAGATGAGCTGACTTGCTCCCTACTGTGACACTCTTAACCTGATTGACTAATTAGCCAAACCCATCGTAAATTATGGCTAATAGATAATAATATAGTAATATTTTTAACCACCCCATAAAACTGAAGCTTATATACTACACTTCAGTTTGATGCAAAAAAAATCTGCACAAAATAAGGTATAAATTCACTGCCCTTTAACCATATGCCAACTAAAAATCCAGTGGAAGGGGCCTATTAGAGGGGCTTACTAGAGCAGGAGATAAACAACCAATCGTTTCTTACATATTTGTTCATATTTTGCTAGGCGTGCATGGTATGTCGGGTTTACCTCTCTCGGAGGACCCTAATAGGCTCACCTTTCTAAGTTGGTTTTTTAGAAAAGGCTGACCTTGTCCACAAACAATGGAGGGTGTTAGGCGGTTATGTATATTTTATTTTTTTATATTAGTAGTCACGGGTTAGCTGCATGACTTGTTTACTACACAGCTTGTAACCCTATTTTCTCCATCTGTTATTCTAGAGGGTATCAAGTTCAAATAGGAAATAAAAGAGTAATTGCATGAGAGTAAGTATATATGCAAAAAGTGTGCTGAAAGAGTGATATAAACCGATTGGGACAAAAAACATATTATTGCATTATTTCTTTTTGTATATATATCTAGTTAACTTTTTCCCACAATATCCTACTAATTATTTCACTAATTATACAATATTTTTCTAATTACGGTAATTCTTCCTCTGGAGTGTAAATGTTAATTATGTCTAAATTGTTCTCTGGTCTTCACATATTTTATGGAAATTAATACACGCTGAATTTTTTCATGAATAAAATGGCAATCAATTTCAATATGTTTAATTCTCTCGTGAAACATAGGACTAGAGGCAATATGAAATGTAACTTGATTATCACACCACAATTTAGTTGGTACTGAAGATTTAACACCAACTTTTTTAAGAGATAAAATATCTACATTATGTCATGGGCAAATCGTGTCATGGTCCTATATTCTGGTTTAGTAGGGATGATGACGCAATATTCTATTTTTTACTCTTACACGAGACGAAATTTCCTCTACTAAAGATACAATAATATGTTATGGATCTTCTATCCACTGTGCAACCTGTCCAATTTGAGAAACATTTAACTTGAGTCATTTTTGGTATTTTCGTCAATTTTTTTCTCATTCAACATCAATATTCTCCATCCTACTATCAATTGCATCCATTGGCCTATGTTTTAAATGCTAAACCAACGTAAGCAATTCTTTTTCATTTTATCTTCAATTGAAGTTATCCTAACGATACTACGAATATTCTCAATTCTAATCTTGTTCTTCTTAGTATTTTTCACACATCCATTTTAACATTCGCATCTTAGTTACATTGAGCTTTTGTATTTATTGTTTCTTATTAGTCTATCATTCTGTTCCATAGAACAAAGAAAGTCTAACAGCCATCCAATAGAGCTTTTCTTTTAAATTTAATGGCATATTGCAATCACACAAAACTCCTATCGCACTTTTTCACTTAAGTCATTCAGATTTAATCTTAGGATTGACATCACTATTAATCTATCAGTATTGATGGTGTTAAAAAACATCGGCTTTGATACTGTTTAGAAATATAGGGGGAGGCAAAACTAATATTCTTATTATTCTTTCTAGTAGACTAAAAAGTCAAAAGGTCACTATTGCTAATATGTAAAAATAATAGTATAATAGAAATTGTAACGATATTGATAAGGTATTTTGTTCTTTGAAATTATGTTTGATGCCTATTTTTTTTCTTTGACTTTCTTAGACATTGTGTATATCTCATACACTTAAATTGAGATTAGTGTTTTTAGTACTGAGAGGCAGATCTTGCCTGCACCAGATTTAGGGTAGGAGGGATCATCTATTTTCTGGTAGGTTTTTCCCCTTGGCTCTGGATTCATCCCATTTACATCTTATGCTTCTCCATGCTGTATTGGTTAAAAGGCATTGGGTATTACACTTGTTCAAAACGACTTGATTAATTCTCTGTTTCTGAATATGCACTGTTTTCTTTTTTTCTTTTTCCTTTTTTGGAATTTGGAGCAATAGTTAACAGAGCTATATTTTCAATTACTGGTTTATGCATCTAAGTTTGCTGCATTACATACAAATACTTATTACAATTCCTTTTTGTGGGGGCACATAAAACATCTCCAGCTTCTGTTATAATTGAAGAATTTGGTCATAAAGAGGAATACGGATCTTTATTTGTGAATACATTTGAAAGGTTTACATGCACAGCATCAGTGATGGCGCTCAATTCTTCATATATATGTGACCAAGAACCTGATCTAGTGGAGGCCTATACCAATTTTGCATCAACATATGTCCGTGGCTCTTCAAAGGTTTTATTTACCTTTTTTTTTCCCTCTAGTTGAAATGCTATGGTACGTTCATGATTATTTTATTTTAATATAAAATAAATTGATCAATATGCAATACATGTGGCTTCACTTGCAAAATCATTAAAGTAAATATTAATGATTGCTCGAACATATCATATAAAACGATTGAAATAATTTGCACGTGATATTATAATCACTATCCCAAGCACCAAATACATGAACGAGTCCAAACATATCATATAAAAGGATCGAAATACAATTTTGTATGTCTTATGAAAGTCCAACTGAGTTAAGTTTACATAAGAATCATTTTTATAGTTATAGTAGAGTAAACCATTATTGAAAAATGATGTTACTGAATATTATTTGAGATATATTGTTTTTTAAATAATTTTCATGTGCCTATGGTTTTATCTTTGCAATTCTTGTATCTATATACACTTGTCTCGTGGCTAATATAAGCTCAGGTTTTCCATAATGTCTTTCTAAATTTCTCATGGTGTCAGAGCAGGTTTATAATCTTCTTATCTAAAGCATTGTTAGCAGTCGCCATCATCAGCTCTAGCCACCACTACTCACAACTCTGGCCATATCAGCTTCAGCCACCACCACTGTCAACTCTGGCCATATCAGCTTCAGCCACCACCACTGTCTGCTCTAGCCACCACTACTCACAATTCTGTCGGAATCTTCCCCTGTTTGCCAAATATGGCTGCTTCTGGGTCACATGCATTTTCTTGCCAGTTCTGCTGTTGCTCCCTGGAATTCACATTTTTTCCCTGGACTCCAACATGGGTTATGTGAATAACTTTGTGGATGCCAAATTAAATGGATTAAATTTCATATTGACTCATGTTCAGTTTTCAGATGCTATATTGCTTCTTGTCTAATGCACTTGAGGCCCAACTTGACTTCGGATCCATTGCAGTTGCATCCTCTAGTTTTCATTGCGTTATAGGCTGCCTTTGCATAAAAAAAATGACACTTCTATTGGAATTGTTGATTCTAGTGCTGTCACCACTTGTCAGCATCCAAATCTTGTCATTTTGACTCTTGATCTAGTGTCTTGAGGTTTCTTCATTGCTTATGGTGTTTTTGTTACAGCAACTCCACATGACCCTATCTATTGATGACGCTTCTCATTTACCTAGTGTTTTATATATTCCTAATCTTGCCTTAATTTTTCATCTGCTAGTTAGCTTGATGATTTGAGATACTGATTTCTCCTAGTGACTTGGTTCTTCCCAGGACTGTTCGAGGTAGTAGGTGTGGTGGCCTTTATACCAAGCATAATCTCCATCTACCGATCTCCCTTTTGTCATCCGTTTGTTATTAGTTTGGATCTATGGCATCGACAATTAGAGCACATACGTTGCCCACATTTCTCTTCTTCATCAGCAAGGAGTGCTTGTCTCCCTTTCATCCCAACATGAAATCATCTTTTAGTAGCTATCCCCTTGTTAAGTTGCAAATCCCCCTGTTTCCCATTGGTTGCTCTGTTTTCCATGCTTATTTATTCTAGTCTGTTCTTATGTATGGATGGTTCCCTTGATACAATAATATTATGCTAGTTTTATTGGTAACTACTTCCATTTTACTTGCGTATGTTTTTTGCTTGTTTATAATGACTTTCTTTCTATATATAAAATATTCACTATCTTGTTAAACTCAATTCTCAAAAAAAGGTCAAAATAAAAAACCATTCTTAATAAAATTTTGAATACATTTCTCCTGTTTTTTAAAATTTTTTGGCCTTGATGGTGCACTTATAACTCTTTTCTTGGTATCCTTCTCAGAATGGACGTGCTGAATGCAATCATTTTATTAAGATCACTTGTGCCCTTATTTTTCTATTCAGTTCCCATTAGTGTTTGGGCCCTTCTACATTAGGAGAAGACCTGCTCTGATTGTAGCCTTGATTGCTACAAGGTTCCCCTTGTGCTGTTGGATTTGGTCAGGAATATGACGTCAATTTTGTTAAAACTTTAGCTCGTTCATTAAAAATGACCTTTGTTTTCTTTACTATTCTTGCAGTTGTATCTTTGTGCAACTGCCCTTCGTTTTTTTTTTTTTTTAAATTCTCGCCTAACACTTCATAGTCTTAAGTAGGCTCAGACTTTGTTTGAGGAGTTCAGTCAGGATGTCATTACTGTGGGCTTTTTTTCAAAGTAAATATGATCACACCATGTTCACTTGTTGTTTTGTTATTGGTGGCCCAATATTGCTCCTTTATTTGGACGACAGGGTAGTTATTGGCGAGGATGTTGCTTATATTGCTTACATAAAATTAAGCCTTATGACTTGCCTTGTCATCAAGGATCTTGGCCCGTTTCATTACACTTTAGGCATTGTGGTTGCTGTGATATTTTTGTGTCAGTAAAATTATACTGCTAATATCATTTTGTGAGCTGCTCTCTCTAGCACTCGTACTACCATCACACCTATTGAAATCCACTAGAAGCTCACTCTTGATTATAGTGTACACTCCTGCAAGTTATTGCAAGATGTTGCTTAATATCAGATTCTTGTTGGCATCCTTATGTATCTCACTATCACCAACCCTGACATATCTTATTGTCAGTTAATTTTTATCGATATTGTTATGTGGTATAGATATTGATCGATATTATTCCTTTTTTTTTTCCTTCCACATATTTTCCTCTCCTTTTCTTTCTCTATTGGAGGAGGCAGGTAGGCCACTTTCAATTTCATACTATTCTAGTTGTACCGTTTTGATGATTCAATTATTGAAAAAAAATAAATGGTGACTTCTCTTGCTATTTAATGTCTCAGGAGATATTGACTTCATCTGGTTCCCTTTTAGAAGTGTCCTTTCAGAAGGCAGCAATATGCTGCACAGCCATGCATCGTGGAGCAGCGCTCGCAGCAATGTCGTATATGTCCTGTAAGCATGACACTTCAGTAGCTTTTTTGTTGTTCTTCGGATTGATATGCAATGAACTGGGTTAGGAATAAAGCCATCATGACATCTTTTCAGCAAAATAATGCAATGAACTGAGTTAGGAATTATATTCCAACAATTCAATTGGTCAGGCGATTGTCGTCGAACATATAGTAGCACCTTTCAGTGGCTGGATGTTATTCCTTTATCACCTTCATGGAAGAGGCTTGATTGGAGCGGCCATTATCACCTGTTGCTGTGAAGCACCTTCCAGTGTTTTGTAACTTGAATTTTGCGTTAGTATGTGAAAATGAAGCCAAATCACTAAAATTGATTACATTTTTATGTTATGCATAAAGGTGTTACAATGGGCTGGACTAAATTGGGCCTTCCATTTTAACACTGCCCTAAAGCTGGAAGCGAAATATCCATCATGTCTAGCCTAACTTATTACATATAAAAGCAATGCATTTCTTTGTAAACAGTATAAAAGAATATAGGAAAAAATAATTCTTTCTTCTATTATTAATTGTTGTAAGACTCTTTACTTTTCTAGATATTAATTGTTGTCAATTGGACTACGGTGTATATATTTGTACATCTAGTATGTTAGTAAAGTAAATGAAAATATTTCTATTTGTCATATGGTATCAAAGCTAGATTACTAAGAAAATCTAAGTTATCCCTTCTTTTTTGGCCTTCATTACTAGTGGTTACTCCTTGTATCTTGGCCTTTATTGTCAGGCTGGCCTTTATTGTTGGTATTTTTTTGTCATCATTCATGATCAACCTTCATTGTGATAGGAACTACGACAATAGGGCACTTTTATTGATAGATAAAATATGAAATATAAAAATAGTTGAACTGCTTTTTGAGAGGCAATTATCTCTCCCACTACAATTAACGTATTAATTGAATCCCTAAAAACTCCATCCCCCATCAACCCCATATTAAACCAAAACCCTTAACCCTTAATTAAAAAGATCAACCTGCCCTCTTGTCTTGCGCTTAACATAAGTTTGCATGGGTCTAGGCTTAACATTACTTTCCCGTCAAGAAGATACCTTGTACACAAGGTGGAATTAAAGGAATTATTCATGAATCACATCAAATGGTTCCATGTCCCTTTATAGTTGAGTAAATCTTTCCATCTAATCAACACTTTTGTTATCTCTTATCCACCTTGGCATCTTCCCCGTTATCCTCATCACACATCATCAAGATCCCAGGTGGAACTTCCATGAAGATTTTCTCCTTTAACTTGCCATGTAAAATGGCATTTTTGATATCAAATTGTTTCAAATTTCACCCATAATTAGTTGCAAGAGACAACAATAATTTAACGGTATTCATTTTCACAACCAGGGCAAAAGTTTCCAAGTAATCAATCCTATAGGTTTGAGTGTAGCATTTGCCTACTAATCTTGCTTTGTCTCCCTCAATTAAATGATTTGCTATGTACTTCACAATATATACCCATTTATATCCCCCAAGTTTTTTGTTTGAAGGCAATAACACTAGCTCTCAGGTTTTGTTCTTCTCCAAAGTCTCCATTTCTACATCCATAACCTATCTACATTCTCTTTTGAATAAGGCCTCAAGTTAGTAGGAATGAAAATGGTGTTTAAGCTAACCAAAAAAGATTTGTGAGAGGTTGAGAATTTATAGATGATGCATAACATAGTTATCAAAATCGGGCCGGCCTGGCTCGACCAATTGGACCGGTCAACTGGAGACCCAAGTACTTAACTGGTCTGAGTTTCTAATCGAACTGTTTCTGAAAAAGAAACAAAAAAACCCGACTGACCCGTTCAGTTTTTTCTGACTCGAACGACCTAGTTAGATTTTATAGAACTAGTAAAATGACAGTTTATCTCTTATAATACAATTTTAATTTAAAATTAATAACTAATATTGATATTTCACTTTAGTATCTTTTTCAACCTTTTTAATTAACTTTTACTATAAATTTAGGTCATTAAACTTTTGAATTTATTAAAATTTATGTTTAAAAATATATATTAAAAATAAATAGTATTATATTATAAAAGTATTTTTAATGTGTTAACTTAAAATATATTTTTTCCATTAATATATAATTATTAATTATATGACTAGTCTGACCGTTGATCTAGCGATTGAACCAATAATCCGATCACTCGGTGCCTTAGCCAAGTTAATTAGTTGCAAGAGACAACAATAATTTAACGGTATTCATTTTCACAACCAAGGCAAAAGTTTCCAAGTAATTAATCCTATAGGTTTGAGTGTAGCCTTTGCCTACTAATTTTGATTTGTCTCTATCAATTAAATTATTTGCTATGTACTTCACTGTATATATCCATATATATCCCACAAGTTTTTTGTTTGAAGGCAATGACACTAGCTCTCAGGTTTTGTTCTTCTCCAAAGTCTCCATTTCTACATCCATAACCTATCTTCATTCTCTTTTAAATAAGGCCTCAAGTTAGTAGGAATGAAAATAGTGTTTAAGCTAACAAAAAAAGATTTGTGAGTGGTTGAGAATTTATAGAATGATACGTAACATAGTAATCAAAATCGGGCCGGCCTGGCTCGGCCAATTGGACCGGTCAACTGGAGACCCGAGTACTTAACTGGTTCGAGTTTCTAATTGTACTGTTTCTGAAAAAGAACCAAAAAAACCCGACTGACCCGTTCAGTTTTTTCTGACTCGAACGACCTAGTTAGATTTTATAAAACTAGTAAAATGACAGTTTATCTCTTATAATACAATTTTAATTTAAAATTAATGATTAATATTGATATTTTACTTTAGTATCTTTTTCGACCTTATTTAATTAACTTTTACTATAAATTTAGGTCATTAAACTTTTGAATTTATTAAAATTTATGTTTAAAAATATATATTAAAAATAAATAGTATTATATTATAAAGTATTTTTAATGTGTTAACTTAAAATATATTTTTTTCATTAATATATAATTATAAATATATGACTAGTCTGACCACTGATTTAGCGATTGAACCAATAATTCGATCACTCAGTGCTTTAGCCAGGTTAATGTCCGATTCGGTTCTGATAACTATGATACATAATATGATAGAAAATACAAAGAATGTTTATTGCATTCTCTAATTTCTTTCTTGAGGGCAATGGGAATATCCTGTTTGAAGGACTCAAAGTTGATTTTTAAACATGCACAGATGCAAGGGTTGTTTGCTGTTTCCTCAAAAACAACTTGCCATATCGCCCATTATCTGGAGCAGAATCAGAGACAGGAGCTTATGATGTTGGAGGTGTTGTTTTTTTAGGAACAAGTTCAGATGTAGGGGCTGGAGCAAACGGAACTTGAGAGGTTAGAGGTGTTGTTTGTTCAGGAACAAGTTCAGAAGCAAGAGCTGGTACAGATGTGGGAAGAGGCAACTCATCATAAAGAAAGTTTTCATCCTTTTCTTCTAAGAGTGAGTACAGATGTGGGAAGGGTTGTAATATGACTCTCTTTCATTGAAAATAACATCGGCAAAGAAAAAAACTTTATCAAAATAAAAGGTAATAACACTTATATCCCTTTTGTATGAGAGAATATCCCACAAACATGCATTTTAATGCCCGTCGATTAAGGTTGCCCCGATTTGACTATAAATGTAAACAAAAGCAACATCTAAAAAATGTGATGAACAAGATTATTGGTCTTGCTTAGATTAAGATAGAAGGTTGAGAGTACCTTGTAGGACTATGAGTTTGTACGACTTTGTAAGGATGCCAATTTATGAGATGAGTGACTGTTAGGATTGCTACCTTCCAAAAGGATTTAGGAATGTTATTCTGGAAAAGAAGATCCCTAGTAGACTCATGAAGATGACCATTCTTTCATTCAACAAGATCATTCTGTTGAGAAGTATAAAAGTAAGAGGATTCCTATAATTCCTCCATTTTGATTAAATTAATCTCTCGTATTGTCGAACCTCAATTTTTTTGGATACTAACTCCTAAATTGATTTTTGACCATGGAAAAAAAATTTATGAGTATGATACTAATATTGAATTTTTGTTTCAGCAAAAAAATACAAGTAACATGAGAGTAATCATTAATAAAATAAACAAACCATCAGGCCTTAGAGATTTAGAACATTAGAGAATCTCATATATTACTATGAATAAGAGAAAATGGAATAAAACTTTTTTGTATGATTGGTTAGAAAAAGGCACATTTGTGTTTGGCAAGCTCACAAGTGTCACAATGAAAATTTTCAACATTTAAATTTGTAAATAACAATGAAAATATAATTTTTATAACAATAAAAGAAGGGTGTCCAAATTGGTGATGGTATAATTAGATTTTGTCCTTATTCGAAGACACATGTTAGGACACAAGAGAATAGGAAAATTTATTACTAATAATGTTTGACTAGTACGGTGCTTCAGGTTGTAGAGTTCACCTTGTTCTTTAGCATATCTAATCGCTCTCCCTGTATCCTTGTCCTGAAATAGATAATAATTATGAGAAAATAATACTTAATAAGATAAATCTTAAACAAGTTTTTGAATGGAGATAAGAATGGTGGATAATCTTAGGACATAGAAAAGATTACGTAAAATAAGTGAGAGACTTATAGTGACATTTTCAATACCATCCATAGTGGTGAGAGAACCATCTGCAGTCGTTATTTTCCTATTGCTAGGGCATGGGAGATATGTGATATAGGCATTTAAAGAATTTGTCATGTGATTAATGACACCAAAGTCTATGATCCTAGAGGTGGTAGAAGACTTACCGGCGGCACTTAGCCCAAAAGAATATGAAAACATACTTGAATGGGTGAATGAACAAGGATCTAGGGCTTTCTCTAGACTACCAAGGAAGGATCGTACCTTTTCAAGCTCTTCATGGTTGAGACCATTCAACTATTTCAATTCGCCATTTGTTAGTTTCACAAAAGTAATATTAATCTGGTTGTTGTTTCATAAAGACTTTCCACATTGTCCCCTCTTTTACAAGGGTTATGCTTGTGGTAGAGATCTTTACACTATCTAACATTGTGACATAGTGATCCTTTTAGCAATAAAGGCTGATCACAAAGGATGACAAAAAAATACCAACAATGAAAGTTGGTTTAACAATAAAGGCCAAGAGACAAGAAATGACCACTGGCAATGAAAGCCGAAAAAAAGAGAAGGCGAAAACTTAAATTTTCTTAATAACCTACCTTTGATATCATATGAGAAATAAAAATATTTTATTCACATTGCTAACATATTAGATATATACACATATATTGTAGTCCGACTCTTAGTTTTATAGCAATTAATACCTAAGAAAGTAAAGAATCTTACAATAATTAGTATCTAGAAAATTAAAAAGTGTTATGACCATTAATACCTAGTAAACTAAAAAATTTTATAGCAATTAATATATAGGAATCATAAATACAAATAATAAATACAATGTGAAAAAATTAAAAAGGTAATATAATAACTACAATTTAAATTTTATAATTGTTCACGAATCTAAATTAACTTTCAATATATATTATACTATTATTATTAGACTTAGCATAAATACAAATTGTTTTTATTCCTTTTTTATATCGATTAAAATTTCTATATTGTTAGTCTCCGTATTCTATCCATTGCATCCAATTTTAGTTAGATGTGTTTTAACTCTTATTGTATTCTCATCCTCTTTAGCAGGGGATAATGCTTAGTTTGCTGTTATTGTAACATCCTTCCTTGACATTATTTTATATGCTATGTTTTCTTTTCTTTTCTCTTTTTTCTATGTTGCCAGAATCTTTCTTGGCATTTTTTATATACCATGCTTGTTTTGTCTTGCTCCGTTGCCATATGGCAGCATATTGCTCCATTCTGCGCTTACATGTTGGTTGTCAATGTTTAATAGCAGCTGTATTTATATTAGGTTTCTTGGAGGTTGGCCTGGCTTCTTTGTTGGAATCCATGACTAATATCTGTGAAGGATCATTCAGTGCAATGGTAATTCAGGTCATATCTCATAGTGGCGAGGGACTTGTATCGAATGTGGTCTACGCGTTGCTTGGTGTTTCAGCAATGTCAAGGGTAACTGCAATTTCTTTAAAACTCCCTATATCTATTTTCTTGATTGATGACCACGGCATGTCTTTAAATGATCCGGCTTTGTAGATTAATTAACTCGGACTAAAAATTTTCTATGAACTTAGTGTATTTTCCATCGCCCAGTATCTCTATAAGTAATTTATCCTTTGCGGTAGACTCATCATAGAGCATTGCATGACACAGCTAATAAATAATGTTGATTACAGGTTCACAAATCTGCAACAATTCTACAACAGTTGGCCGCAGTTTGCACTCTAAGTGACAGAACAACCTGGAAAGTCATACTCGGTTGGCAATCATTGCATGCATGGTTACAGTCAGCGGTCTCTCTCTCTCTCCCTCTATATATATACATATACACACACGTGTGTTTGTGTGTCATGTGGAGCTTATTAATCAAAGGATTGAAATATAGTTAACTCTTAAGTGCTTGGAGATCTATTTATTTTGGGGGATTAAATTTAAAAGGGCACATTAAAGAAAAAAAATGGGGACTTGATTTCTCTTCATCCACATCAAATTACAACTCTTCCAACACTGGGACTAACAATTATTATTAATCAAAGGATTAGAATTTAACGGCTTAGGAGTTTGCCATTTTGGGGATTAAAAAACAAAAAGTTGTCGAAGCTCTTAAAAAAATTTATTGTAATAATATACTTTCATATTACGTTCATCTATACTAGATAATATACAAAATATTTAGAAGTTTGAAATTTTGTTGGGATTATCCATGTAAGTTATTCGGTGAGGCTCGTCGGACTACCTTTTTTGCATGCACGCATCTCTAGATATAAAAATATATAGATATAGTTTGGGAATACACTCAAACAGGCTTATGTGCACCATGTGCCACACCGGTTAACAAACTATTAATCAAACCCAAGTCATGAAGGAAGTAGGATTGGATTATTAATGAAACTATTTTTAGTAATTATTCTCGAAGGGATAGCTAATATATGTGATTAAAATGAGTAAGCGGGATGTCTTTCTTGCTATCTTTGAAAGAAAGAAAGAAAGAAAAGGTTGGCGGATTGGCATCTCTAATGTTTGTTTCGTGTGACATCTGTTTTTTTAATTATATTACTAGTAGGCTTTGTCAAGGGGTTACGGTTTTGCAATCTAATAGAAGTTTAGGTGGCTCAATAGTTCATACTTCCCCTTCCATATATGGAAGTAAACTTCGTCACTTTCAACCACTGTTGTAAAATCAAATTCGTTGTAAAATTGGATGTATACATGGCATTCACAGACAATATATCATGCCTAGGAATAGTTACTTGCCAGCTTACTGCCCAAAATATAATGCTAGTGAATTTGATCCCAAAAGTGTGTACATTTTGAATGATCAGAAGTTTTCGTGCTTGACAAATATGTAATTTTACATTGTAAAGAGCTTAAAGAATACCAGCTTCTTTATAATTGATTTTCTTGAAGCGGAAGGTTGTTCATCTGCCCAAACGGGTGGCTGAGGTTTCTTTAGAGGAGTCTTGTATTATTATATAAGTGTTTCGTGTCTAGTAGGCATGTATGTTACATTTTGTTTATGACCCAGGTACCCCTGCTATGAAGATTGTTCTTGTAGACTGAACCCAGATTTTGTTGATCACATTTTTGGATTTTATACGTCAAGTGTGCTTTCATCCTCTGAAAATTAAGTCAATCTGGTTGATTGATCCTAGTATTTAACTTTATTGCTAATTTGGGGACAAGGTAGTTGAAACTATATGACATGCATTACAATAAAGTAAAATATTTTCATTGTTGAAATATTTCAACTGTGAGTTGTCAGATGTTATCCCCTGGCAAATTTAGTTGATTGTGACAACATAGCCAGTTCTACATCAATTTTTGTGGTTTGGATAATGGAGCTGTAGATAAAACTGTTGGCCTTTGAAAGTTTTAGATCACCACAATAAAATATTTGATAGATTCTTTTTTTCCACTTCATGGTTAATGGTTATGTTCAACATGCCATTAATTCATTTTCAATAATAATGATAATTTCATGATTATCATGGGCCATTGCAAACTGTTGCCATTTTTCTGCAGAGTTTCTCTGTTTTGCAAACTCAGTGCTTTGACGGAATTTGACAAAATTAGTTTTTATCAGGTGCAAGCTTTGCCAGCTGAATACCTAAAGCAGGGGGAAGTAGAAAGTTTAGTTCCAGTTTGGTTGAAGGCCCTAGATGGTGCCGCTTCGGATTACCTGGAGAGCTGCAGCATAGGAAAGGGCAATCATGGGCATATGCAGGGGAAAGGGGGAAGAGTTTTGAAGCGTCTAATACGAGAATTTGCTGATAGTCACCGCAATGTTCCAAATCTGACCTGATTGCCAATGATGTTTTGCAGTCCAAGGCGCAGCATTAGCTTCCCGAGCTGCCCATACAGCGACTCAAGCACCTCAGATTTGTCACTAAATGATAATGTCTTGAGCGCACTCAATGTTTGGGTCACAATCAAAATGTAGTGGCCTGCCGTTACTGTAAAAAGAAAAGAAAAGAAAAAGTAGCCTGATCTTTGTACAGTATGAAGTCATTAGTTTCATCATTCGTTTCTGATCACCGTTAGTCATTTTTCTGGTTAAGTTTTTGACCCCGTTTTTGGGTTTAGTAGTTGGTCAATAGAAGGAATTTTAAAGTGTACCGGCTTATATGAAACCTCATTGTTAATAAAGAGTTAGGGTTGGAATATCATATATTCATATATATTTCCTACAACGGTAACTTTTTATTTTTACCTTTGATATTCTTTTTTTACTGATGTCTTTCAGAACAATAGCCATGTTTGACAAAAATGTATATCATATTTTTTTCCTTGCACTGCATCGGATCTTCTTTTCTAGATACTAAGACCATTCTAATCCAATATTCTATTTCAGTATAATTTTTATACTAAAATAGAATAATTTTTCTGCTACTCCTTTAATTTATTACACTAAATCTTACTCTATGATATATTTCACATAATATTTCTATTAATATTTCTTTCATCTATATTTGCATAATATTCTGGCGGTAGAGGGATGCAAACGGAGGTGAGATCTAGCGGTGGAGGTGGCAGGAGAGGCTTTGGCAGCAGAGGCGGAGGAAGGGGAATTGGTATTCGAGCTAGGCATCGTTGGAGTGGGGATCACTGCATTCGAGAGATAGCACGGCAATACTGCTGCGCCAAATATGGCATAACAATGCAATATCGTTGGAGCCAATTTCTAGTGATATTATACTATATATCGCTTGCGCTGGAGATGCTCTAATGCCGGAATATTTACATATGCATGGAGCAATAACCTTTACATCTCCGATCTCCCTGATGCAACAGCCCATGGATGATAAAAATGTATGCCATCTGGTGACCGTAGAATGGTCACGGTCATTTGGTTGCCAGCCGGGCTATCATGGGTTCTCACGAGGGTAGCGTTTTGCCTTCTCCAATTTATGACGTGGCCTTCTCTGCGCGCTGGTAGTAGGGAGCAGCTGTTGTGGAAGATCATGGATGTTGTTGAGCTGTTTCCTTGCGAAGGAGAATGTTGGAACATGGCATAAAGGGAAGACTGATAATAAATTAAATGATCAAAAATTAGTAGGCATACAATGCATTTAATGGGATTTAGAAGTGATTAAGCAATATATAAATTATTTTTGTTCACGAACACAGATTTTATGGTAATTTCACAGCTCTCTTTCTGGCCAACTTAACTTTTTCAAGCAAATATTTGGCCATTGGTATGCGAAAGAAAAAGAAAAAGAAGTTAAATTTATTTCTTTTTCAAGGAAAAAAATGGTCGTTTGGCATGCTAACAAAAAGGAATCAATCAAGAAATGCGCCCACAAGTAAATTGATTTTTACATGTTACACCCAAATTCCTGGCAATGCTATCCTTTACTCTGGAATAAATATTTGTGACCAGATGATTTTATCAGACTTAGAGTCAGATCTACGTGTCATTCTAGCGACGCATACAACATGACTAAAAATTAATACATACTGTGTCATAACAATACGCGATCGAATAGCAAAACAAAACAACATTTAAATTAATTCGATTCAGAAAATATTTATATTGTGAAAAACCAATTCTATGCATTAAACATCTACTAAAAAGATAATAATATGTTAGAAATCAAATCCCATTGATGTATTAAAAATACAATAATCTACTAAAAATCAAGTTTTAGAGGCGAAAGAGTGCATTTTTTGGAAATCCGAGAGCGACAAATCCCTTATGGGATTTGAACGCTGTAACTCTAGTTGATATCTACAAATCAAAAAAATGAGCCCAAAATGATTCACTTTACATAAAGATATGGCCCAAAAAAATTAAAAATAATATGAAACTACAATGCAAATAGGTCGATGTGCCATGTTAAAACGTATGGAACTGTGAAAAAATATTATTTATCATATGTTCTATTTATTAAGAAGTGTTTGCGCTTTGATGGGTTATCCTTGCTAGATGAAAAGTACTCTTTTTTTGCATAAAACAACACGTGGGCATTGTGACACAATTTATTAGGATATGATACAATATATCATGGTTTTATTATAGCATAATATCCTTTATGCAACTATGATAGGCATGTGCAAAAAAAAAAAATATCACCAAACAAAATAAAAAGAAGATCCACCTCAACCTTTAGTGTCCAAGCTCCAAGTCATCATCAAACAACTTAATTCCTACTAAGACCTAGAAAGAAAATGCAAAAGGGGTGAGCAAATATAACTCATTAGCATCCATCGAGGGCTAACCCTTCTTTACCTTCCACCTAAATGTCTATGACAAATGTGCTTAAGCGTAATATAGTGGCCTAAACTACAATGCAAAACAGAAATCAAAAAGAAACAAAAAGAAATGTAAAATGAAAACTTCAACATGTAAATTGGAATGAAACCAAAAAAAAAAAAATTACATCTACAACATAAGAAAACGAAAGTTCACATCAAGAACAAAAAAAAATAAAGTATTATAGACAGTGTCATGATAATAGCTTTGAAACTCCATGAGTAAGTTTCATCTAAAAAAGAAGACTTAAGCACTCTTGCACACTTTTGAGCATAGTTTTTGAACACAATTATAACCCATACATTGATTATGAAAAGCAAAGATTGAAACTTGTTATATTTTTTAGGTTTCGAGCATAGTTTTATAAAAAGTTTAAAGAAAACATGTAACGTGAAATGTGCGACCGAGAAGCATTCTAATACGTAACAAAGATGACAATGCAAAAGCAACAGAAAGCAAGTGGAGAGATCTTTTCAATAGGGTAGATCTATCGACTATTTTGCTAAAATCCATTCGATAAATGTGTTAAAGAAAAGATGCAAAAAACAAATTACCAAATACCATTCAAATTTAGAGTTAAATAATAAGCAGAGGTGTCATTTGCCACATGTGTACCATATCACACAATGACACGAAATTACTGTAACCAAGACTATATAATAACTAATAAATAGATGAATTTGAGTTGGCTGTGTAGATATATCCTCTTTGTTCTTACTTAGTAGACAATGTCAACTTAGTCAAAGTAAACATTGAAAGTATATCTTTGAAATATTATTTAAACATAATAATAAAAACATAGATTTATCAAATATCAACTGATAATATATAGCATATATGATGATGAGAACATTTACAAACATACTTCCTAAAAGGCAAGGCAAGAAATGAATGCATAAACGACGAACAAATCAGTAAGCATTCTACGACACTGGCAAACCTTTTGAATGAAGTTAAGGGTTCTCCAACTGGTTTATTTCGCTTCCTTAATTGAACACCCAACTGGTTATTTCGCATCTGTAATTCGAAGTTAAAAACCAGTCCGGGATTTGGCCTCAATCCTAGTCCAAATCGAATTCATCAAGTCCTCTTAATGAATCCTATCCCTCGTGTATACAAAACAAAAATACAATAAGTAATGGAATACATCCTGAGGCCATCATATAGGCTAACGTCTACTCATTTTACAGCATCGACTTTCAGACGTTAGCAAGGGCTATAAGCTGATCGACGACATTTGGCTCAGCCAGAGTGCTTGTGTCTCCCAGCTCATCCAATTGATTCGAAGCAATTTTCCTCAAAATCCGCCTCATTATTTTTCCGCTCCTTGTTTTCGGAAGGCCAGGAGCCCAATGGATTTTGTCAGGTGCCGCGAATGCTCCTATCTGAACATGAAAATTAGATACGCAGGCATCAGAGGAACTCAACTGAATAAATCAAGCATGTGCATCTACCTTGATATGGCACAAAAGTCATTGAGGCAATCATGTCATTTGTTGCGAACATGTACTGGGTGTTGCCCAGTTTGAAAAATTTGATTGTAAGGCTGTTGACTACGCAGATGCATCATGCATCCATGAAAGTTATTTTATTAGTGGTTCCTGATAGACATACCTGGTTTCGAACCGCAAGTATGAGACTTTTCCTAAGTTCTTCACTATAAGGAACACCATCCACAAGAGTAACAAAAGCATATATTCCTTGTCCTTTAACCTAATAACAATCATCATGAGGGGCAGACTAAGACAAATTGTTCATGAGCTACTAATAAATAGAACATTCACACGCATGCACATGGGCATGCATGTGAATACACAAACAACAGAAGCAAAGAGTTACCTCATGCTCAATGCCAACCACAGCAGCTTCGGCACACTGGGGATGTGAGACTAAAGCAGATTCTACTTCTGCTGTGCCAATTCGGTGTCCACTTCACTCGCCCAAGCAAATAAATAAATAAACAGAGAACAACATCAGGCTGGTTAAATTTTTTGATAATTTTAGATTTTCAGTACACAAAAGAGTATGGCCATGGCGCATGTATCATGTATTTTTAATGAGTGGGTCTCATCCATGTCCATCGGTGTCCAAAATTTCATGGGATCAGAAATCTTGAGATCAAGAAGGTACCTGACATTGATAACATCATCAACCCTTCCAGTAAGCCAATAGTAGCCATCCTTATCCCTGAAATAAATAAGCAATTATCTTAAGGCAAACTACCCACTTGTCCAGTTAGTTTCCCTCTTAATCCATGAAAAGAAGATTTGCAGTTTAGGATCAAAAAGTGCGTGATCAGAACAGATACAGCATTTTACAAATTTAATTATGGCTGGTGAGATGAAAAGAGCTGGCCCAGGCAGAATTTGTTACAGTAAGAATTTACCTGCTGCAACCATCACCACTGAAATAGTAGCCAGGGAATGCCTTGAAGTAAGTGGTTTCATATCTTTCATGGTCACCATAAAGAGTTCTAAATGCTCCAGGCCAGGAACTTCTTACACACAGATATCCACTGCACTCACCTTCAATTTCAACACCTTTCTCGTCCACTATGACAGGCTGTATACCACGGAAGATGAGATCTACTAAATGATAAATAGATAACAAAAGGTCAACAATGCTGAGAAAAATCAAAACAAAAAATTTGTTAATAGCTGCATACCTGCACTCCAAAGAAAGGAAAAGTAGCAGAACCAGGCTTCTGCGGCCAAGCACCTGGAAGAGGAGTTAGCTGCAAGACAAAATGGTAATATGAAGTTGTAATGGAAGATAACAAGACTTAAAGGGGGCATTTATTTTCCCTTCAAATCTCTTACAAATTGCCTCTTGATTTTCATGGCTTGTTAACCGAAAAGTACTACACAGATATAAGGCACCTTGAAATTATCCCAAATAGATGTCCAAAGTCCAAACAATATCTAAAACTTAAAGAAAAGAAAACAGACTACCATGAAGCCACCAGTCTCTGTCTGCCACCAAGTATCAGATATAGGGCACCTTGAATCTCCCACTACATTAAAAAACCACCTATATCATGGCAAAAAAAAACATCAAATGCTTTAGCAACTAATTATCTCAAGGTCAACACATAAATTAGATCCAACCTCCAAGCACTTGGATTAATAGGCTCCCCTACACTTCCAAGGATTCGCAGGGACTTACGTGAGTAGCGAGTGACATGCTGCATGGTCCACAAAAGATAATATCAAGTTTATCACTAGGAACTTAATAACATCTGAATAAAATCATTTTTCCGCCAACAGGTTATCATCACAGAAGAACTCTCTCGGTCTCTCCCAAGCCCTTTTCAGTGGAACTCAAAATAAACTGTTGGCAATGTATAGAATGCCTTTTTAACGAGCAAAAAACTTAACTATAAAAAAGTTTATTGCATTATCTGACAGATGACTTCATACAACGTAAGCCATTGAAAATAAAAACTATTCAAGATAAATGGAGAGAGAAGAAACGTCAAGAGGACAAATTGTCCTCCAAGCTCACAATGTAAGGCATCATTTCAGCTACTGAAGGAAGGCAAACTAAAAAATAATACTTCACGCACAGGTTTTCTTGTGATATAACAAAGACAACTTGCCTGGTCACCTTCACGCATGAGAGACCGTAGCAATGTAGGGGCAGTATAGAATATTGTCACCTTGAGTTTGTCAACAATGTCCCAACAGCGTCCATGGTCTGGATAATTTGGAGCCTAAAACAAAAGCACAAATGAACTGAATAAAGCACTTAACAGGAATAGAATGCCCTGCCATGTTGTAGAAACCATAGTGTTAGGGTTGTAAAAAAAAATCAAAAACAGGTTAAATCGGTCAAAAACCAGCCAAACCAGTCACTTTGAAAAGAAAAATTAGGTTTGTTCAAACTGATTTAAGAGCCAGTCAAACCAGTTAAATTTGTTTTAATTTCGATTTTTACTTAAAAATCAGTCAAAACCAGTCAAACCGACTCCAAACCGATCATAATTATTATATATTAATATTACTGATAATTATTTTAATAATAATAATAATGTTTTTATTATTGTTATTATATGCTGTTGTGAAATAAACTTTTAAAACATATATAAACTTAATAATTAATGACTTTTGTAGAATTAGTGAATTACATAAAATAACAACTTCAATATTTTTTATGAATATTATATTATTTCAATTTGTTGCTGTTTATTATAGGTGTAACTAAATTTTAAAAATTATTAGTTAATTTGTTTACATATATCAAAATAATTATTTGTTTTATATATATTATATGACACCCTTTTAAGAAATTAAAATATAGCATACTAGTTCTTTTAGAATTAAGTTTATTTTATAATATGAATTAATGAATGCAATTATCATATTTTATTATTATATAATGTAGACAAATTATTGTGGTCAAAAATAAAGTTAATATAAGTTTTTTAAACCAGACAAAACTGCAATAATAAAAAAGTTGTCCAAATAAATGTCATTTGATTTAGAGATGGATTAATATTTAAATCAGTCTGACTGGGGTTTGGGTTCGAATTTAATCAAAAACATCCAAAACCAGTCAGTTTACACCCCTGTAGAGTGTAGATTTATCAGTCATTTTCCTGTGTTATAAGGTAAACCTAATACCATCCCTCTTTAAGATGCATCTTTTACGAGAATGAAGTATGCCACAACTCCAATTCTCTCATTGATTTCATCACAAAGCCAACTTAACTATATACCACAAACTCTTACCCCTTCAAAAACAACCACTGTTGCTCCATTGAGCAAGGGTCCATAAGTTACATAACTGTGTCCAGTAATCCAACCACAATCAGCAGTACACCTAAAAGCAGTAAAGAATGAGACATTAATTCAGAGTTTTATAAAATATGTATATAGATTATGAAAATGAATTCATTAATTGAAGATAGAGTTGAAAAGACTACCAGTATATGTCAGATGGTTTGTAGTCAAATGCATACTTAAATGTTGTTGCAGTATATATCATATATCCACCGGTTGTATGCAGCACACCCTTGTCAAAAATTATAAGTTAGAACATAAGGGGAGAAAATATAATAAATAATTAAATACAAGAATTTATATACCTTAGGCTTTCCTGTGCTCCCACTTGTATAGAGCAGAAACAGTGGATCTTCAGCATCAACCCATTCTACCGCACAAACAGATGAGTATTTGGGAATGACATCCTGGAAAGCGATTGATGATGTTCAAAAATTATGATAGCACACTGCTATAAAAGCATAAGCAGTTGTAGCCTATATACCCATGTCTCTATGATTAATCTCGATCCTATTGAAACTTCTCTTGCCCTCACTTGCCCTGTAAACTTTCATATTTTAATATACACTTACACACAGACGGGCAAGAAACAAGTTTGGGATTGCATTTTCTTTTTGACATCTCTATGGATTGTTGCATGGAAGTCCTCAAAGGCATTCACTGGCAGTGTACAGATTAAATAAGACACAATTTAAGTGTAACTAGTTCTTTTACGTAAATATTAAGTGTGTGTGAATTTTCATTCTTTTTTTCTTCCGTTCAGCTCCATAACAGAGGTAGATGGAACAAACATTAAGGCAATATTCAAAAACACATAAACACATGCATGCAGGTGAAAAAAAATCCCACACCATTACGACAGAGTTGATATATATATATATGATTTTGTCCTTCATATACTTCATATAAAAACTATGAAGATATTTATGCAGGGAAATATAAACTTTGATTATGTATGACAATTATTTCATTTATCTACTTTGCAGTCAAATCAGAAAGTAAAATTTAATCCTTATTTGCTCACTAAAACGTAGAAGAAAATCTAAGATTTTAAGTTTCCATTCACCTGCCACCAGATATCCCTTCCTGCCTGCCATTCAGTGTTTGCCCTCTTCAAGGCAGATTGATTTTCATATGTTAGACATTGGTCTGCAAAAAAAAGAAAAAGGTCATATCAGCAAAGAGAGGATGGAACCATAAATGTAGGGAATACAAGACCACACACAAATTTATTCCATACTTTCACAAGGCATAACTCAAGAAGCAAGTTGTTGTTCACATCATCACGTGGCCCAATATAACTTGTCATAACTTGACCAACTCAGGTTTAAAATCATAATATTGAAACATTATTAAACGTCTATGCCATTAATGTCTGTGCAAGAAATTGGTAGCACACTCCAAATCCACTTTGTAAGGATTCTGATAAAATGAAATATCCACAGAGCAATAGGCATAATGGCATCATCAGCCATGACATAAAACAATTAACAGAGGCTCTGATTTCCAATATATTATCAATTATACAAAACCCATTGCACAGAAAGATCACATAGTTATATTTAAAATGGATTTCTAAGATTTCTTTTCATTCTTTAACTTTTCTCTCACGTGAGGGTTGAAAACATATTTTGAGTCAGAAATTGCAAATTTTTAACTATTTTTAAGTTTTGAATTTTCACTCCTATGTTTTTCCTACTCCCATTGAGAAATAGGATGCTATTTAAAGTCAGTTAGTTTCTCCCATTAAAATAGTGTAAGCATTTATAAATTAGATAATCTTTCAAATTTGTTTTTCTTTTTAACAATTTTAAAAAATTAAATATTGTGCTAAAGTTGAAAAGGAAATGCATTATCGACCAACCTACAGAAAACCCATTTTTGGTACATTCGCCAAGAGCAGCATCAACAATGTCTTTGAGGTTGATAACTTTAGACCCTCTTCTGACAGCATTGCAAGTTACCATAATTTTTGGTTTGCAATCCATGATTCTTTGGGCAAGGGCGTCGGAAGAAAATCCAGCAAATACAACCTGAGAGACCAAAACAGCTGTGATTAATTGGTAACAAACTCGTATGGAGGGGAACAGCAACCATTATAAGACGGTGCTATGAAATATTACCGAATGAACAGCACCAATGCGAGCACATGCAAGCATTGCAATGGGAAGCTCCATTAACATGGGCAAATAAATGATAACACCGTCACCCTTTCCAACACCAGCATCTTTCAGATAATTTGCAAGCTGTTGGCATGAATAGAAATCAGCATCACATATGCAACCATGCTGCTGCTGATAACAGAAAGAAACCCAGCAGCATCCACTAGTTTTTTTGCTTTAGAGTTTACAGGCATCCCAGAGCAGGATGATATACATGAATATGTGTGTATAAGCACCGATGTAGTGGGAGAGAGAAAGAGATGGAATTGCTAAGCACCTGGCAAACTTTGTCCAGCAGCTCTTTGTAAGTTAATCTGCCATCACAACCAGGCTCATTTCCTTCCCAATGGATGGCAACTTTGGTACCATTACCAGCATCAAGATTTCTATCCAAGCAATTATAGCAGATATTGGTCCTACCACCTTTGAACCACTGCTTAGAAAACAGATATATATATATATATAATCAAATTAGATTCTTTAAAATTCTACTAGTATAAATTATTTAGCAGAGAAACACAGGCAAGACCAGGGCATCAATCGATCAAAGAGTAATAAAAAGCAACATAATTAATCACCTCAATCTTGATATTCCCTTTCCTGATATCCAGATTTTCACAGCGAACTTGTTCGCCCCATTTGGTTTTCCAATAAAACTGCGATGCAATGTCAGACCAAAACCCAGCTGGATCCTCAACCGACCTCCTATACATTTCCAGATACTGACACCAACGATGAAGACGGCGATTGATGACAGATGAAAATATATAAATAATTTTTTATTAAAAAACAATAACAATAAACAAACATGCGAGGAACAGGAAGCAACAAACCTGGTGGAGCGAAGGGATGTGGGCCTGGTTAGAGAAGTCACGGTTGGGGACGACGAGATCATTTTCTTGGGAAGCAAGGGCTTCGCCCAGGATCACTGCATTCAAACGAGGAATCTTACCCGCACCCGAAGGGAGGGTGGCCATGGACTCCACGTGCCGCAGGTGATTGCTAGTTGTTATGCTCATATTCTTCTCCCTCTCGCCTGCATCACCATCACCAGTACAAGGAGGAGGAGGAGGAGGAGGAGGACTCCACGTCATTCGCGCTCTACCAGGACGACCGCCGCCCAGATCGGTCCGATGTTTCTTCTTATAAATATTGTTACTGTTATTATAACTGCTGCTAAATCCCAACGACAAATTAGCGGACGTGTAAATGACCGGATTTGGATATCTGGTGGTGGTAGCCGCCGCCGCTGCCGCTGCCGCTGCCGCTGCGATTGAAGATGATTTTGGTTTTATATGTTCGAACAGACAGGACTTGCGGTTGGCGGGCGACGAAGGGGGCCGACGACTCACGGGGGCTGCTGCTACGGCCATCTATACCTACCCTTCCTTTTATTTTTTTTTATTTTGTTTTTTCTAAATACATAAAATGAAATAGTTATTTATTTATCTATTATAATTGCCGTATTTTGATTTCAGCAATGGAGTGGAGTGTGAAGAGACTCTCTCTCTTTCTGCTTGCCTCTTTTGCTTGCCTCTTTGAAATCTCAAGCTCAATTTGATCTTCTTCTTCTCAACCAGCCACTCCGTCTGCATGTGCCATATATATGTCAGCGTCACGGGTCTCACAGTCTCGCCTCTCTTAGTCTTATCCTAACTATTGTTTATTCATGGGTAAACTCACAAACTATTTTTAATTTTATATAAAATTATAAAAATATTTTTATAAAAAATTTATTATTTATGATTTTTAAATATTTTAAATTATTATTTTAAAAAATATTTTAATCAAAAGTAAAATAAATGTGTTTTTTTTAAATAGATATGAGTATCTTTTTTCTTTATTTGTTGATTTGCTTTGTTTGATTGGAATTGCATGATGCAATAATTCAATCTGTTTTCAATCTGATTGGAATTTTATTGCAGTAAAATTATAATTAAATAAAAATTTAATTCCGTTAAAAACAAATCCAACATCCAGAAAGAGGATATCATGCCAATACCTTTGTAAATTGTAATGCATCGGGCTCACATCTTCCTATATAAATTCTTTTTAAATTTGAATGGCTGATGAGTCGTGTGTGGTGGGCGGCCGGCAATTAGTTAATGTAGAATTTGTCAAACAAATCTTATCTACTTCAATGATCCGATTTCTTTAGATTGGTAGTTCACTGGTCTGACCTCCTGGTACGTGCTTGAACAACAGTGTTTGGGTTCAACAGTTTTTTCCCACAAGGCAGAAACCACTCGGCCGGTTAATCGATCCTGTGTGGCCCCTAGCATGAAATTCACGGGCCGGACACTCCTTTTATTCCTCTGCATAAGAGACTCACGTAAAAGTCAAGCAAGTCCTACCGTGCTTGAGAATCAAACTCAGAACTCTCACATCCCAAGTGCTCTAGCTACGACAGCTGAGGAGGGCACTTCAACACTGCTAATTCTAGTTCTACCAAAGGAGGGTATTCCCTTTAAGCTTTACTATATATGATGCCTTCAGGTTTTGTGTTAAGACATGGATAAGAGGATAATTGCTTATAGGCATATAAGAGCATCAGGTGCAGCCTCTTTAAATTTTTAATTAAATTTGTCGACATGAAACAATATGAACCACAAATTATACTCGAGATCTATGTTTTCAATACAAACTTTATTAAAACCCAAACATTGAGACACCGGCTATTTAAATTTAACCAAATTTAGATAATTGGTGTCTCAATGTTTGGGTTTTAATAAAGTTTGTATTGAAAACACAGATCTCGAGTATAATTTGTGGCTCATATTATTCTATATAAGCAAATTTAACTAAAAATTTGAAGAGGCTGCACCTGATGCTCTAAGGAGGACCAGGCAAAGTCCCTCGGAATATTTAACATAGTTTAGGGAGAGCCAGGTGAAGTCCCTCACAACATTTAACCGAGTTTTGTAGGAAATTGGCTAAAGAGGTGTATGGTGGAGGACTTTTTTTTGAAATAAGTTTAAAAGTATAAAGCTTTGGTGCAATCATTTAAAGGGATCCGAGGAATAAGAAAATCAAATGCTCTTGTGGAAGGATGATTGGTACCAACATCATAACTTGATGAATCTGGACTTGTTTAACAATGAAACAATAATCTGCACAAATGTTTCATGAAACAATCCTACCTATAAATACTAGCTTTGACTACACTTCAGGAGCGCAATTAACATATAGGATTTAAGATATAGCGCGTTAACAACAAACTAGAGGCGCATGCTTAAGTACTTTCTAACTAACATCGTCGTTTGGCTCAAAATTATGAACCAGAGTATGATCCTCATCATGATTCTCTCCAATAACATTGAATACTTGGTTAGATTACTATGCATCTTTCCTGTCCATTTGTCCAAGAACTCGTGAGGAGAGAAATGGAATGTGTTGTGCTCTCCCTTCTTCATAATGCTACCTTAAATCTTAATGCTCCGATTATACTTCCACCACTGGTTTGTTTAGGTATGTATATATAATATGTTTATGCAACAAATATAGTTCTACAAGGAGTGCTAGGTACAATCGGCATTACGACAGCTTTCGCGTCTCTAGCTAACGTGGAGTAAGTCACTTCAGCTTTTTTTTCCACGATTCGATGTGCTTCCAAATTATCGCTCAAGCCCCTGCTCGAGACTAGGCTCGAGCAGGCGTGCTCGAGCCTCGCCTTGAGCTAAGATTCGAGCATGGGTTGGAGCATATCTACTCAAGGCATGCTCGAACCTCTGCTCGAGACTCAAGCTCAAGCAAGCCTTGAGCAGGCATCGATCATCTCTCCCAAGGCCAATTCTACGTGTTTCTAGGTTCCCTCGACTGTAATTTCCGACGAAAACTTTAAACGGCCATAACTTTGCGTACGGTGGTCCGATTTAGGCCCTTTTTTGATTTGTAGATATCAACGAGAGCTATGGCATTTTTCTACCTCCTCCCATCTAGATCCACGGCCCGAGCCTCCTCCCTCCCTCCCCTGCTCTCTTTCTTTCTATCTCAGACTTGGTATGTTGTGCATTAAGTTTTAAGTGTTTTTACTAACATGGCAATTGCCACATCAACCGGTTGCACCGCGAGGATGCAACGCCGGTTGCATATAGCATTTTTGATAGTTCTACATAGTGAAGCACTACATGTAGGAAGCAAGGTAAGTAGAAGAAAAATTTTCCACTACATTTTTAATGGCCATGGTTGAAAGGTTGCGATGGGTCAGTTCTGTCAGATGACACACTAACACCAAAAGGAGAGAAAACGGCTTCCCCCAACATAAACTCTCTAAAAGGATTCAAATCGGTTAATAGGATCAAGAATATGATTGAAACAGAGTGCCCAGGGGTTGTTTCGTGTACAAATATTCTCACCATAGCCGCAAGAGATGTTATTATTGTGGTGAAATATTAGCAATACATTGTAATTGCAATTATATATTATTCTCAATAATATATAATTACATATATCCCAAATTAATGACATATTTTGGTATTGTGCCCTTAAAATCAGATGTACAATGGTTACTATATGTGTAAAACTACAAAATTACATAAATGAGAGAGCTTTAGCGTACGACTGTGACCAACAGTCATGGCGTGCTATCATGGACATCAGGGAAGGTTTGGAATGAGTTGGAGGTGTGGCTATAGTCGTGGCCGGGTGTCATGTATGAACCTTGTTTGTGGGCTAATTTTACATGTTCACCTTGTTTTAGTTATTTGGACCTCATGTAAGATGTCTATGATTGTTACGATGATGTGATAACCCTACTTTGAAGTTATATGATGATGTTTTTAACTCGATATGATGTAGACGATGAGTATTTCCTATGGAAACCCAAAGGAACTTATTCCATGTCAGTGATCGCTCGGATCCTTATTCCGTGCTAAGGATCGCTTGGATGCCTTACTCCGTATCATGGAGCTTAGTCCGGATGATTGGAAGTCTCGGATTCCTTATTTCGTATTAGCGAGTCTTAGTCCAGATGCGGATATCTTAGTCCATGCTAGTGGAGCTGCAGACGTTTTATTCTATGCTTGCGGAGGCTCAGATCCCTTATTTCAGATCAATGATGATTTGGATTTGACCAGGACGATCCCAATCCGTGTGATGTTCCGAATCAGTGTGTTATTTCGAATTAGTGTTCTGGATGAGTGTTGTTCCGAATTAGTGTTCTGGATGAGTGTTATTCCAGATTATTAGTGTTCCGGATTAGTATTTCGAATTAATGTTCTGGATGAGTGTTGTTCCGATGATTAGTGTTCCGGATGAGTGTTATGGATGAGTGTTGTTCCGGATTAGTGTGATGCTCTGAATTTGACTATGATGCTTCGGATTGACCAAAATATTACGGATTTGACCCTGATGCTCCGAATTTTACTTTTCACCATAACTTAACTCGGAAATTGTGCTTTGTTAACTGCATTGGTCTAACTCAATGCTTGAGGATAAAGTTATGGTCTTGTGGAGACTAGCCTCTATTATAGGGGGCGTGTTGTGAAACTTTAGTGGTTGACTTGTGTTACTATAGTATACAATAAGTTGTATGAATGGGGGACCTTCGGTCTGAGAATTATATTATGGGTTGCTTAGTTGTGGTACGGTGTTAGTTTGTCCGTCATATGTGTGTTTAACTCCAAGTTGGAGTTTCTCCATTGTGGATTATTTGAGATAGTTTTGAGCTTAAAAGAGTCTATGGGGTGTCAATGGGCACTATGAGAGCCTGGTGAGGCTGTGTGATGAAACCTTCGTGGTTTGTCATGATTTGTTTAATGTATGGTTGGGCCATGAGGGCTAAAGTGCCTATGGGGTGGTAAGGGTGGTTAGCACCGTGAGAGTTTTATGGTCTGTTTGTTCGCATGTTGGTTGCTATAGTTAACTTATCTACATACATGTACTGTGTTGGACCTTTGGGTATGTTGTGATATATTATGCTCGCTTGTATATCTATGTGTGATATCTATGTGATATGTGGGAGTTTTGGGTCCATATAATATGTTGATTTTGACAGGTGGCATATTCGGTGGTTGAGCTTTGTGTAGATGTATCTTGCGTGGTTGTAACAGGTGGCTAAGGCCCCTGGATTGTAATGTACCCTATTGGGTGAGGCTACGTCTTGATGAGCTCTTGATAAGCGGGTCCTATCGAGGATCATGGACAAGTTATGCCCTAGTGAAGGCAGACTGCGTCCAGTTATTGAGATCCTATTGAGGATCGTGTTGAGCCGTTGAGCTCGTGGACCTAGGGTTGAGTGGCCTGAGCTAGGATCCTATTGAGGATCGTGGACAAGCTGTACTATGTATACAAGCTAGGTCCTGATGTTTGTTTGCAGGTTGAGTCCTGATGATGTGTACACTACACGGTGCACGAGTACACTGAGTTATAATATAGACTTGTATATTTACATGATGTGGAGTATTAGGGTCACCTACTGAGCTGGTTGCTCACCCTTACTTGTTATTTACCCTTTTCAGGTGTGACCCGAGACTAGTGGGAGACTTTCTTCCAGAAGGACGTGCCCACTACTCTGATGTATGTATGCATGTTGATGTATGAGAAGGTACAGGATTACCCTTGATATATAACTGTATAAGGTTGCATATTTGAGACAGCACCCGCGGTGTAGTCTCTTTCGGTGCTAGTCACCTACCCCTTGACTTTTCGGGTGTGGGCAAGGGGAAGTCATGTTCTTGGTTCCGAGTACCCTGGAATTCGGGGCGTGACAGTGGTGTAGAGTTATGCGTCACTTACTAAACTTATAGCTCACCCTATTATATTGTTTGTCTTCTCAGGTGCGATCTGAGACTAGTGAATGTCTTTTCTTTTTTTCAGAGGACACTACACATTACTCTGATGTATTATTCTATACTGTGTTTATATTGTTGATTTTTTATGTTATTTCATACATGAGTCCATGAAAAGTTGTATATAAAAAAGGCATGTGGATGATTGTTGGAACGAGGTTTTATTAAACGAAGTAATTATCCTTAAGGTGATCTAGTGTTGTTTGTCAAGAAGATAGATGATTCACTTCAGCTGTATATAAATTACCGAAAGCTAAACCAACTGACTATAAAGAACAGATATTCACTACTAAGATTAAATGACTTGTTTGATCAAATTTTTGAGATGCAAGATGATTTTTCAAGATTGATTCAAGGTCTAGTGAGAAAAGTATATATCCCGAAGATTGTTCAGTTGTCATTATAGACATTATAGATGATTGGTAATGCCTTTCGAGTTCAAAAATACTCCATAGATGTTTATAGGGTTGGTGAACCGGATTTTTTCTTCGTATTTAGACTTGTTTGTCGCAGTATTTAAATATGATATGTTAGTTTATTCTTGAGCAAGATGAAATATGAAGAGCATTTGTAGCTTATTTTGCAGGCTTCGGAACCACAAATTGTATAAAAAGTTCATTAAGTATGACTTTCAAATGCAACAGGTGATGATGGCATGGCAGAGGCCCACAAATATTTGTAAGATTACAACTTTTTTGGCTGGATATTACAACATCTGAGCATTTGTAGTGGACTTCTATGTAATGGTAGGCCCTAGACTTCTCTAGCATGGTAAGCCACTACACGACCAAAGCCAAAACTAAAAGTTGGAAAGGTTAAACTAAAAGTTCATTGTGAAAACCTAAATTCATGTAAGTATGACTATTATTCTGCTCACTCCTTTCAAGCCCAAAAAATTATATAATGCGAGCTTAAATCCGAACATAAATATTAAGATCATTGCCACATGAATCGCTCTACCCATATCGTACTACCTTGTAGTAGGATTGGAATTTCAACAAGCACCTATTTTGAAATCATATTAAAAATATCCATAGCGTCGAGAGTTCCCTTATTTCGGTACAACAGAGTGATAGATCTAGCTAGTACCACTTAGTCTTGAGGATGTGCCTCAAGAAGATATTCCAAACAGTGAGAGCCAGTACAATAATTCCAACCACAGTCGCAGTCCCCCTCCAGAAATCACGAAAATAAACGCTGGTTAAGGTGGCCATGATGCGATTCAGGGGGTTGTTACAATGGGTGTTGATTTGCTGGACGCAATGATCGAAGCAAGTGTTCTCCTCCACGACGTGCTGGCATAGGCGGTTGAAGAGCTCCGCCACGGCCTTGCTGCTGCCCAAGAAATTGGCGATCACCTTCTTGTCCATCAGCAGCTCCACATCCTCTGTGGTGTTGATGAGCTTGTCCATGAGGGACACATAGTTGCAGACGTACGCCCGGTCCGGGTAGTGGCACTGCTCAAGCGCCATGAGGTTCCGGAACACGCACTCGGTGGCATGGTCCACCTCGAGTAGAGGCAGCGTCAGTGTTGCCTGCTCGCACTTGAGCGCCGGGAAACAGTGGAAGAAGCAGTAAAGCCAGTTGGTGAGCCAGGAGCAGTCGCAGCAGGGGCAATACCGCAAGCACCTGCCGGTCTGAAACCCAATGTCGTTGTCGGTCTTGAATTCCACCCCGGCCTCGGTCAGCTTCGTCGCACTCCGTAAACCCACAAGCCTCCGGGACTCTTTGCTGCTTCGGTCAGCTTCGTCGGGTGAGGCCTTACTGATCCTCTCCGAAAAGTGGGACGTGAGCAAATCCGTGAAATGTTTTGGCACTGAGTCTTCTGACCGATTTTCTGGCTGAACCTGGTGGAGCTTTCGGGAGAAGTATTTTCGGGTTAGCTGAAGAAAATCGCTAGAAGAATGCCTGGGGAGAGCGAAGCTGAAGATGGAGACGAGAGCGAGGAAGGGGATCTGGTTCTCTAGCAGAATGAGGTCTTGCTGCACAGCGAACCGAAGCCAGGGCTTACGAAGGATGTAGTCCTCTTCTCCTTTGGCCTGGCCCGGCCCGTCAGGCTCATCGTTCCTCAAGAAAAGCTCGATGATGAATCCGGCGTCGGTGACCACCAAATCCGCCAGTTCTTTATCATCGATGTAGCACACGCTAACGCAAGTGCTGGCATAGCAGGCGCGGATTTTCCCCATGCCTTCAGGTTCAGTGGTACGGATGTGACAAACAAGGTTGTCTTTGGTTTTCCCGGTTCGGCGGCAGAACGCTCCCAGGTAAGAGGATTTGAGGGCTTCCATGGGGAGTAGTTTGGGGTTGGCGTGGTGAAATGGTCCGATGGACACCACTTGGGGCGTGTATGCTGCTTCATTCACGCTGCGAAGTTTGCTGGGGACTCTGTAGATGCAACACTTTGACCATTCCGTGTAGATCTGCTGCTGCTGCTTTGCTGCCTCCTTTGAAGAGTCGCCGTTTCTCCTCAAATCTCCACCGGATGAGTCGTTGCTGCTGTCCAAAAGTAGAGGTACGTCTACGACTTCTATGACTACGTTGTTGTTGTTGTTGTTGCCGCAGGGATGTTGTCGCTGATGCTCATACCATTCACCGCCAGGATTCGTCATTTTTTCAAGTAACCTCAGCTCTGTTGTCGACTTTGCGCCTCCAGTCCTTTTTCAATGTAGTCACTAGTCAACCCTCCCTGTTTAACAATCGCAAATCAAAGAGAAAGGGGGAAACCCATATATATATATATATACACCACACACACGCACACAATCGAGAATCAGTGGAAGTAGGTAGATGTCTTAATGCAATCCAATTTACCAATTCAAAATTGTAAATGTAATAACCATAAGATCATTCTCTTCCTTTCATACAAGTCGGATGAAAAATTACACTGCGTTTTACAAACAGGCAAAAGGAAGACTACCCTTACCTAACATAGATTTTAACTAATTAATGTGCTAATATTGGGAGAACAAATAGAGATTAGAGTAAAAAGGCTTTTTAAAAAAAAGTATATTTACATTGTAGGGTTGCAGAATGTGAAATTTGATTTTAAAAAAAAAAAGGAAGAAAGAAGAGGTAGTTAAGGATGCAGAGAAACACATTCAATTTCGACCTGGAACTGGCTACCTACCACCTTAGAGGCTAGCGCAGATCAGAGATGGTTCCCTCTTCTACTCGAGGCACATAAACAATGTCCATTCTACCTACAAGACTATATTCAAGGAGAGAGAGAGAGAGAGGCTGTGCCGCACTATCCTTGCGCAGTTGCTCAATTATTGCTGTCCTTTTTCATTTTTCTCTTCTCCATGGGTCTCCACTGTCGCTACTACTCGATGGCTGTGCGCCTGTGACTGGGTGTCAGACCTAAAAAATAAAAATAAAAATATTACTTCAGACCGTTATGAATAATTATATTTTATAAGTTTCACTAATATTTAAGTAAGTACAAAGCCATACAAATTGTATATTTTCGGTATCCCATTTTTGTTTTTCAAAAATCCTTTTACTTTAAGAGAAATACACGTCACGTGACTGTTATGATAAAAACATACGGAATTCAATACCTATGGTCGGCTCGATACAAAGCGATACAAAGGGTTTTGGGCGATACATAAAGAATTTAATACCTATGGTCGGGGCCAGACAACAGTAACTATGGTCGTGGGGTGTATACAACCTCCACCTCCAGTCAGTCAAGCATGCCTTGACTCTACTCGCGGAATGAATTATACCTATGGTCGTGGGGCGATGGGACCATTTAGAAGTTTATATAATAATATATGTATGTATGTATGTATGTATATATATTTGAGAATTTAATATAAAAATTTTAATTAATCAAAAATATTTCTATTCATTTCTTAATCAGTCATTTTTATTTATATTCATATATCTTGATTTTCATTTATTTTATTACTTTAAATTTTAAAAGTTGTGAGAGATTTGTAAAAGATTCTAACGTATAATATCATTGATTAGGGGTAGGCAACGGATATCCGCTCACGCTATTTCGCCCGTTATTCGCTCCATCCCCGCTATGCGGGACGGGTTCCCCGCCCAAGCAAGAGCGGGTTGCAGTTTTTAAACTTGACACCCTGCCTCAGGCGGTGACGGGAAGCAGTAATAGGTAGTAGGGTACCTCACCTCGCCTCCGCCCCGCTTAATTTTAATAATATTTATTTATAATTTTATAATATTTTAAATATTATTATTTAAATATTATTTATGATTTTTGATAGCTTTGAATGATATTTATTATTGTAAAATTTAATTTTTTTTGATAATTTTTAGGTTAAAAATGATATCGAAATTTGATTTAAGCCAAAATTATTGATATGAACCGATCTAATAAAAAGCGATAACAATATGCGAGCAAATGAAATTTCATTCGCAGACACATTAAAGAACGATATAATCTGTTCCGTCTACATATGGAACGAGATACAATCTTAAAATTTAATCTACCACCTAAGCGATAAGAGCAGTAATAGGTTGATTTCGCCCCCGATAGTACCCGAATTACTTGTATCAACTATTTCGTGGAGCTTCTAAAAGGTAGAATTGTCTTAAGAGAGAGATCAATAAAAGCCAGTAGCGAGAAGCGGGTGGATGAAGCCTCCCCGCTAACCACGCCATAAGATGGGGTACCCCGCCCCGCCTACACATGGGGCGGAGAACGGTTTTAAAAAATCTTTACCCGCCTAAGTGGGGGCGGGATACGGTAATTGGTAAACCCCGCCCCCGCTATAGCGGGTTGCACTCCTACCATTGATATTGGTTCAATCAAATCAAACTTTAAAATTTAGGAAAAATTGATATTTTTTCATAAATTTAAAGTTATCTTATTTATAATTTGATATTGAATTATTTATTATACTCACCAAAATAATAATATATTATTATTTTAATATTAACAAATAACTTTGTGTTTTGAGAAGGGCTACCTAGAGGTGATGGCCATAGGTTTTAATGAGACTAATGCAATATTTTTCTAATATTCATCGTATTTATTATCCGTACGATGCCAGTGCTCTAATCTTATCTTTAGTAAATGTTTTGTTTTTTAAGCTTGGGAACACTATTATAGGGTGTGAGTCAAATAGAATATAGCAGAGACGGAGTTATATTAAAAGAAATATTTTTTTTTGAAAATTTTCACTAAACAATGCAACATTTTTGTTACCTTACATTTAAAAAAGTTGTTATGAATATTTATTTATAAGTTTCACTAATATTTAAGTACATGGTATTTTTCGGTAATTTCTATTTTTTTTTTCAAAAAAAAAAAAACATTTTACTTACATGAAAAATACACGTGACGTGCCTATTATGATTAGAACATGCATATAAGTATACAGACATTCAAGTCCGTTCCAGTACAAATGAAAATAAACTCATAAAACCCCTATCTCTATCTATAGTTAGTCAAACGTGCGAAGACTCTGCTTGCGGAATGAACAAATACTCAGTAAGTCTAAGACTAGTGTTCTAACTAATAAAAAAGTAGAAAATTATTTGAATGTTCAAACAAATTTAAATTTAAATTTAAAAAAGAAAATCTAACTTTTAAAAATAATTTTTAAATATTTATTATTTTTAAATTAAAATAGATCGTATCAACCGTTTTAAAAATGACACGCCGAAATGGTCTACCGAACATACCATGAAGTATGAAAATTTAGGGGGGACGCATTCAATTTCGACACGGGCTTCCTACTAGGTGGAGGCCAGCGCAGATAAGGAATGGCTTCCTCTTCTACTTCAGGCACATAAATAATCTCCATCCTACCAACCAATTAAATTCCAGGAGAGCGGCTGGGATTATTGCCGCACTTTTTTGTTCCATATTCATGCAATATTTCAAAGTATGCGTATAATTCCTTGAAATATTACATCTGAGTCACAGTAAGCCATTTAGATCTATTCTTCAGTTTGTATTTTGGCTATTTGCATATTTGTTTTCATATTCCAATACAATATATTAAGAGCAAATACTTTCGCCAAGCATGGTAACAGGGTAGGGCTCAAATACTATCCAACTCAAACTTGATTTAAATTTTTACAGTTTGTCCCGAACCTGCACCAATACGCTAATTTGAGCACTTTAGGTAAGAGCAGGGCCGGCCCCAAGGCAAGTAGGCAAGTAGGGCCTGGGCCTCAAGGCAAGTAGGCAAGTAGAGCAGGGCCTAGGCCCGCTAATATATAGGCAAGTAGGGCCTGGGCCTTGGGCCCCCTAACACTAAGGGCCCCTTTTTAAGTATTAACCTATTACCTATATATTATATCTAATATAAGCACACAGTCGACACTTGCTTAGTTGCTTAACCTAAAATTTTAACGCAACGCTAACGACACACAGACTCTACGTTCTCTATCGCGCCGCTGCCTCCACCTACTGCCTCTGTGGCTGCCGGCCTGCCGCCGCTGTCCCGCGTTGCGCCGGCGACGGCGTGTCTCTTCTGCCGCTAGACCTGGATCGCCGTGCGGCCGTGCCACGCCGCCGTGCGCGCCATCGCTGCTGCCCGGCCCGCCGTTGTGACGCCCCGTTGCCACCGGCCGCGCTCTCTTGCGCCTCTGCCGCCGGGCTCCGCACCAATCTGCTCGGGGCCGGCCCCAAGGCCAGGCAAGTGGGGCCTGGGCCTTGGGCCCCCCTAACACTAAGGGCCCCCTTTTTTAAGTATTAACCTATTACCTATATATTATATCTAATATAAGTACACAATGACACTTGCTTAGTTGCTTAACCTAATTTTTTAACGCAACGCTAACGACACATAGACTCCACGTTCTCTGTTGCGCCGCCGCCTCCACCTACGCCTCTGGGCCGCGCCGGCTGCCGCCGCTGTCCCGTCTTTGCGCCGGCGCCGGCGTGTCTTTTCCGCCGCTAGACCTGGATCGTTGTGCGGCCGTGCCACGCCGCCGTGCGTGCCACTACTGCCGACCCGCTATTGTGACGCCCGTCGCCACCGACCGGCGTTTCTACCGCGCCTCTGCTGCCGGGCGCCGATCTGCTGCGCCGGCCGCTGCTCTGCTAACTGTTGTCTGCTGCGTCGGCCACTGCTATCAACTTTACGATTGCTGATCCAGTATGTTTTTATCGAATCTCATCTCGTATATTAGAATATAAATCATATAAATGCAAATATAGTATGAGTAATATAGGCTGTCGTGCAAATAAATGTATATATTTGTGATTTTGTGTATACTTATCAACTATATATTGGAATATAGTTTATTTTTATGAGTGTTCTTGGTATATTTGTGTTGATGTGTTTTTATTGCTTATTTTTATTTTAGATGAGGCGTAATGTTTATATATTAATGTTTATTTCAATATTTGTGTTTTTATTTTTATTTTATGTATTTGATAAGTTTATAAAATTAAAAATTATTTGGGTTGAAGCTTGAAATTGAATTATGAAATATTGTTATGTAATTGTGTAATTGTTTAATTTTTTTTCTTTATTATTTTATTGTAGGTTAAATAATCATGCCTCAAAGAAAGTATATTTCTGGATTTGAAAAAAGAAAAAAGAAACAGAGGATAGAACAACTTATTCAATCTCAATCAGGAGCTCCTGATAAGTTTATTATTAGTAGTAAACAAGTAGAGACTTCAAGTTTGGTTAAAGATAATTTAATTGAAGAACATCCAAATGAGAATGAGAATGAGAATGAAAATGAGAATGAGACTGTGAGTGACCAACATCCAAATGAAAATAAGAATGAGAATGAGATTGTGAGTGACCAACATCCAAATGAGACTGAATGTGACCAACATTCAAATGAAACTGAATGTGATCAACATCCAAATGAAACTGAGAGTGACCAACATCCAAATGAGAATGAGACTGAGAGTGACCAACATCCAAATTTGAATAAAGAAATCGAGCCTTCAAATATCTATGATCCTGGTAATTGGGGAGAAATTGATCAAAATATGAGAGACTTATTAGTTGAAAAGGGCCCGATCAGAAATTCTAATGTCAACTTTCCACTAGATGATCATAACAGACATTTCTCATCTTCTTATTATATTCGACATCTATCAAATGGAGAGAAACAGGATAGAAAATGGTTAGTATATTCAAATATTTGGAATAGAGTGTATTGTTTTTGTTGCAAGTTATTCAAGAAAGATAGAAATATGTCTCACTTGGCTACTCATGGATTCAAAAATTGGAAAAATCTTAGTGAAAGACTTAAGAGTCATGAATCTAGTGATGAACATATTAGTTGCATGAGAAAATGGATTGAACTCAGTATAAGATTGGGGAAAAAGGAAACTATCGACAGATGTGCTCAAGATATAATCAACAAAGAAAAAGAACACTGGAAACAAGTATTATTAAGGATTCTTGCTGTTGTGAAGACTCTTAGTGAAACTAATATGGCATTTCGTGGAGATAATGAGAAGATTTATCAAAAGCATAATGGAACTTTTTTGAAAATTATTGAAATGATTGCTGAATTTGATCCAGTAATGCATGAGCACCTTCAACGCATCCAAAGAGGTGAGATTCATACTCATTATCTTAGTCATAAGATATAAAATGAATTTATTCAAAGGTTGGCAAATAAGATCAAAAATGTTATTGTTGAAACAATTAAGAATGCGAAATATTTTTCAGTTATACTAGATTGTACTCCAGACACAAGCCATGAAGAACAAATGTCTCTTGTTATAAGGTGTGTGGATACTTCAACATCTCCAATAGAAATAAAGGAGTTCTTTATAGAATTTTTGAAAGTTGATGATATATCTGGGGAGGGACTTTGTAATGTACTTTTAGAAGTGTTGAAAAATCTTGATCTTGATATTAGGGATATGACAATGGCTCTAATATGAGAGGGAAACATAAAAGTGTACAAAAAAGGTTGATTGATGTAAATCCTAGAGCATTCTATACACCTTGTGGTTGTCATAGTCTTAACCTTGCACTTTGTGATATGTCTAATTGTTGTTTTCAAGCAAAAATGTTTTTTGGAGTAGTGCAACGCATTTATGTTTTGTTCTCATCTTCTACAAAATGGTGGAATGTTTTCAAGGATAATGTAAGAGGTCTCACACTTAAGCCATTGTCATCAACACAATGGGAGAGTCACGTTGAAAATATCAAAGCAATAAGCTATCAAGCTCCAGAAATAAGAGATGCTTTACTTCTATTAGCAGATCCGAATGAAGATAACAAAATCTTAAGTGAAGCTAAGTCCCTTGCTGAATATGAACTTGAAAATTTTGAGTTCTTAGTTGGTATGATTATTTGGCACAATCTATTATTTGCTGTTAACACTGTTAGCAAGACTTTGCAAGCTGAAGACATGAATATTGATATTGCTATACAACAATTGAGAGGACTTATTACCTTTTTTGAAAGTTATAGAGAAAATGGATTTGTTGAAGCCATAATTGAAGCTAAGGAAGTTGCATCTATAATGAAAATCCAACCAGTTTTTCGAGAAAAACATACCATTCGTAGGAAAAAACATTTTGATGAGAATGCAAGCGAAGAAATGACACAATCTGCAGAAGAATCTTTCAGAGTGAATTACTTCATGTATATTATGGATCAAGGTATTTCTTCACTAAAGAATCGATTTGAGCAGTTTCAATTATATGAGCAAAAGTTTGGATTTTTGTTTGATTTGAAGAAGTTAAATTCTATTAGCAATGAATGCTTGAAGACCTATTGTGAGAAACTTGAGGAATTTCTTAAATATGAAGAACTTTTTGATATTGATGGTAGAGATTTATTTTTAGAATTAAAGGTTTTGAAAGAACAGTTTCCTAATGAAACTAAAAAATCGATTGATGTGTTGAATTATTTGAAAATAATGGATGGTTGTTTTCCTAATGTATATATTGTATATAGGATATTATTAACAATATCAGTCACAGTTGCCTCTGGAGAAAGAAGTTTCTTAAAGTTAAAATTGATCAAATCTTACCTTCGATCAACAATGTCACAAAAAAGATTGAATGGGCTAGCTATGTTATCTATTGAAAGTGATTTGGCGAAGTTAATTATACAGATGTGATTAGTAATTTTGCAGCAGAAAATGCAAGAAGAACCAATAAACTCAAGTGATTTTTAAGGTAATTTAACAAATTAAATATTCAATATTATAAATTTATATTTCTTTTATTTTTTGTGATTAACATTTTTTTCTTTTGAATTGCAAAAGAAAAGAAATTAACTTTTCAAAGGATTTATTTTACTTATTTATGAAGACAATAATTTCTATCAGGTATGTTATGTTATTTACTTTATTTTTTATTGTTGTGTTTTCTTTTAATTTATAATTTCGATAATAATATATGTTTTTAAATTTTATGTTGTTCCTATAATTATAGTAAAATAATAATAATAATAAAAAGTAATAGTTTAATAAGGGCCCCAAATTTAATTATCGCCTTAGGCTCCCTGACTCTCGGGGCCGGCCAAGAGCGGGTCGGGATGGAATAGTATATTTTAACTTAATTCTATTTAAAAATATCAAATTATGTAAAATTTAAACTCAATCTAATAGCATGTTGGGCAAGATAAATCGGATCGGAGGGACCGAAGTGAGCCGGGACAAAATTATATATCATTTTAGACATTATATATGAATAATTAATTTTTTATGAGTTTATCTAAGTACATGGTATCTTTTTTTTCTTCAAAAAATATCATCTTGTTTTATGAAAAAATACACGTCATGTGCCTATTATGATAAGAACATGCACAGATGCATAGAGATATATGGGTCCGGTCCAAAGCAAATTAACACATAAATAAAACCATCAACCTCTAGTCAGTCAAGCGCGAGAAGACTACTTGCCGCATGAATAGACCTATCTGGTCAGGACGATGGGACTAGGTAGGACCGATTACAACCAAAAAAATAAACATAGAGAAAATGAAAGCATATTGTGAAAATTGCTAAATGATGAGTCTAACAAACATGAACTATAAGTAACAAAAAGAAATTGTGGTTAATAGCTTAACAAACATTTTGATAGAGACACCATCCACGAGCACTAAAATTATAATAAAAAGGCATTTTAAGTTTTTTTTAACATGTATTAGCAATTTATATCACATACAATCATAATAATAATAACATAGAAAACACCATCACAACCTAATTGTTCATCAAATAATCTCAAATAGTAAATTTGTAAAATCAAACCATCAATAATATGTTCTAATTCATTCTTATCCCGACGAAAACATTAAAGAGATAAATCACCTACTTAAACAAATAAAAAGTAATTGAATCATGAGAATTTATAAACATTTTTCTTTTTCTATTTTTTCTTTGTGTTTCAGTCTTTCATGCATGTGCAAAATAAACCTTAACCCTAATTCTTCTTTTTATACGTTACATCTCAGAATATCAATTATTTATTTATTTAGTAAAAAGAGAATAATCCACAAAACAACAAAATTAGCTAACTATCATTTATGATCTTGAATTCCAAATCAATTATAGCAAAATAATTAGATCCACATTATCAAGAAAATATTCTCAAAGTTAATCTTAGGTTATTTAATATACTATTCTAAATACGAGTTCTTATATTCTCTTCACTTTAGAACTTTTTATCCTAAGAAAAAACAACAAATATGTAAAAACTCGTATTTAAGTGACCTTTTAAGTTGGTTAATTATTTGAGGATGATAATATATAAATGACGGTATAGTTGTCGATTTGAGTGTGTTTTGACTATAATTGAGCTCGATTTAGAAGTTTAGGCTTTGAGAGGTCTTTTTAGTAATTTGGGTGAATTGAGTGGATTTTATGGTATTTTAAATAAGAGGTTATTATTATTATTATGAGTTTAAAGAAAATAAATAATTCAATATATATATATATATATATAAAGAAGAAAAACAAAAAAAAGGATCATATGTACCATGTGTTTTTCGTTCGTGCTTAATGAGAGGGTGAGAAAGAATGTAAAGACCCGTATTTGATTAGGACCGAGAGATAACCCTGCTAGGTGGCTGAAAACATCTGGACGATATTGTATTCGTCGATATGAGCATTTTAACGATACTTGGGCCCGATTTCGGGTCGGGGCTTGTTGACTTTCTCAGGATTTTATTGGTTGACCTTGCATTTAAGCGGTCAATTAGGTCAAAAATTATCTAGATAGTGACGTGCTTGTCAATTTGAGTGTTTTGACTGTATTTGAGTTCAATTTGGAATTTGTGACCCCGGGAGGTCAAAGGTTAATTATTATTTTGAATTTTAATGAATTAATGATTAATTAATAAAGGCAGTCAATATAAATAGAAGGAAAAGGAAGTGAGCTTCCACATTACACGATCGTGTTTGTGCATTAGAGAGAGAGAGAGAAAGAAAGAGAGAAGAGAGAGAGAGAGAGAGAGAGAGAGAGAGAGAGAGAGAGAGAGAGAGAGAGAGAGAGCTTGGAAGCTTGAAGTCTTAGTGATTTGGAGCAAGTGGAGCTCGTGGATCTTAAGGAATCAGTTCAGGTAGGAGATTCTATCTTTTTACATGCATCCTAGTAGGATTAGCATGCATATTTGGGTGAAATCATGAATTCGGGGGTGAACCTTAAGTTTTGGGGGAAAGCTATTTTTGGGTTGAATCCTTGTGACTTAAATGCATAATATGTGATTAAAACCTAATATTTAGTATTGGATATGAGTTTTGTGAGGTTTCAAAGTGTTTGGAAGTTGCTGGGTTAAATTCAGACAAGAAACATGCTAAAAATGACGATAAACATTAACCTTAGTGAATTGTGAGGTCGAGGACTCGAGGGAGCCTCAAGGCAATGGTCGATCAATGGAATCAACTCTGGAACAGGTAGCTTCGAATGTAGTTTCGAAGGTAGCTCGAATAGCTTTAAAGGTAGTTTAAGGTAGTTTCAAAGGCAGATTTGAAGGCAGTTTCGAAAACAGTTTCTTTAGACATACAAATTCACTGGACTGGACCATTTACATTGCAAACCTTTATGCCTCAAGTATTATACTTAAGTTATAATGTAAATAAGGAAATACCCCACATTTGGATTCAAACAAAAATACTAGAAAATCAAATTCTCACTCCTTCAGAATGTGAAAAATAGAAATTAACACTGAATCTTGGAAAAATCCAGTTTTTCGTAAAGGTGACTTCTTGGAAAGTGGGATTAGATCTCTTAGAAAAATCCTCAAAAATCAGATTATATTATTTATGACGTGAGGAACCAATGTCGGTACTTTTTATTGCAAGAAAACATTTTTTATGAAAATTCTCTCTCTTGGTCAAGTCTTAAGGATAAATTAGTGGAGACTAGCCTCAGTTATAAAGGGAGTGTTATGAACCTTAATGTCATACTGATGTTGGTGTGTTGGTTTGAAGTTTGATTCTTGGGCTCTATAACTTGTTTGTGTTCTCACCGTGATGCACAGGTTGTGCTATGTGGTTGACTTGACAGGTTGAGGCCTGGATTGAGCTGTTGAGTTCGTGATGACAGGTTGTAGACTGGGTGAGCTGTTGAGCTCATGGTGCTAGGACTGAGTGCCTTGAGCTGGGATCCTATTGAGGATCCTGGACAAGCTGTCATGTGTGGACAGTCTAGGTCTTGATGGTTGTTTGCAAGCTGAGTCCTGATGATTCTGCACACTACACAGTGCATGAGTACATTGAGCATATAGTAAAAACTTATATGTTTTGCATAGTATAGTGATATGGAGTTTTGGGGTCATCTACTGAGCTTGTAGCTCACCCCTACTCTGTTGTTTATCATTTTTAGGTGTGATCCGAGATTAGTGGAGGACTTTCTTCTAGGAAGATGTGCCCACTGCTCTGATGTATGATACAGTATTGTATGTTGTATTGATTATGTTTTATATCCCGGATATCGATTTGTGAACAATTGTAGTTGCACATTGTGTGTGATGTGATGTCTTTATGACTATTTGACATACAGTATACACGATGATGTATGGGAATACAGGATTACCCTTGATTTATGACTGTACAGGTTTGCATGATTGAGATAGCACCCGCGGTGTAGTCTCTATTGGTGCTTGTGTCACGACCCGAGCAGTGTGGTGCTGGCGGGACGTTTCTCAGTGGCACGATTCAGGAATGTATTCGTGCTACGTAAAGGAGAGGGGTTGGTTGAAAGTGTAGATGGTGCGCAGCGGAAGGTTCCAGGCAGTTCGTGGAGGAAAACGGATGGAACCCCTTCGGAGTTCAGACGTGCCGACCCGGTTGAATGCGGGGAGCACGCCGCTAGTCGATGACTTGACATTGAAGAAGGGATTTGGCCATCCTTACACAAACTGGTCGGGAACTGGAGCCGTTCTCCTGATGAGCCCAGTGGCAGGGTGAAACCAGTCTACGTGCGCTTCAACCCTCAAAGGCTAAACCTAGCGGACCGTGGATAGAAAAGCTAAGTGCCGCAATGGGTTGAGAGGCGCGGGAAACCTGACCCCGTGACAAGTGGTATCAAAGCCGAACCGACCCGTATCCTGAAGACTCGCCAAGCACTCTCGCGAGTAGCGTGATCCCAAGGTGGGAGCTCACAGAGGTGAGTCGACCGGTAGTGTCTTGCACGCCTTGCGTCCATAGAGTTGGAGTATCCTAGAGTGTGATATAGAGTTGGGCAAGGGAGTACGATGGAGCGCGTCGGAGCGATCTTGGAAGCCTCCTATCCTTTGGACATTGGGCGAGCGGGAGAGCATCTTGGTAAAGGTGTTGCGACCTGCGGGGAAGCGATGTCCAACCTGTTGACATTGGGCGAGTGGGAGAGCGTCGAGGTAACAATGCCATCGCCTGCGGGGAAGCGATGTCGACAAACGCAACGAGGACGTTACGAAGATTGGGTGGAGGAGAATGTCACAACCCCCGCAGCGTGGTGTTGGCAGGACGTTTCTTAGTGGCACGATTCAGGAATGTATTCGTGCTACGTAAAAGAGAGGGGTTGGTTGAAAGCGTAGATGGTGCGCAGCGGAAGGTTCTAGGCAATTCGTGGAGGAAAACGGATGGAACCCCTTCGGAGTTCAGACGTGCCGACCCGTTTGAATGCGGGGAGCACGCCACTAGTCGAGGACTTGACGTTGAAGAAGGGATTTGGCCATCCTTACACAAACTGGTCGGGAAGTGGAGCTGTTCTCCTGATGAGCCCAGTGGCAAGGCAAAACCAGTCTACGTGCGCTTCGACCCTCAAAGGCTAAACTTAGCGGACCGTGGATAGAGAAGCTAAGTGCCGCAATGGGTTGAGAGGCGCAGGAAACCTGACCTTGTGACACTTGTCACCAACCCCTTGAACTTTCGGGTGCGGGCAAAGGGAAGTCATGTTCCTGGTTCAGGGTTCCTTAGAATTCAGGGGCGTGACAAAGAAATGGTTTGGAATTTAAACGTCTAGGCAATAAATTCTTCTAGGATTCATCTGAGTAGGTGGTTCCACTTCTCTATACCGATTAATTGGGTAAAAATTATATGAATGTGGAGGAAATTACATATCTAATATGAACTTTACGATTTTGGTGTTCTAGAAATTGAAGTTATATAACAAAATTGTTTACACCATGAATTCAAGAATAATGAACCTTGTATGTCTGCATAGTTTTCTTGCTAATACATTAGTTAGATTATTTATTCGAACTCAGAAAACACAAACCACCCTTTCAGATTTCGAAAGCCATAATGTCATATCTTATATTCAGAGGTCATCAGATTTGATTTCGGAAACAACCATCTCAAACTCTGACTCAGACTCGAAGGCCACCAAATCTGTAAAGACCCGCATTTGGGTGGGGCTTAGAGATAGCCTTTCTCTGATGCTGAAAACATCTGGACAATATTGTGGCCGTCGATGTGAGCATTTTGACAGTACTTGGGTCCGATTCTAGATCGTGGCCCTGAGTGGCTCGATTGTTGACTTTCTCGGGATTTATTTACTGACCTTGCGTTTAAGCGGTAGATTAAGTTGGAAAATATTTGGATAATAATGTGCTCATTATTTTGAGCATTTTGACCGTACTTGGGCTCAATTTGGAGTTTGTGATCTCAGGAGGATATTTAATTATTTTGGGGGATTTACTACTGTAATTACAATAGAGATATAAATAGCATAGGAGAGAGAAAGAACACACTTTAAGTTCGTCATTGGAGCACTGTGCGTGGGAGAGGAGCTGTGGAATTAGAGATTCCAATTTTGGATGTTTTGAGTCGATCCAATCCACAAAATAACTTCCAGGTAAGTGTTCTTAACTCCCTATATAGTTTACTTGCAACGATTATGCTTGATTTTGTTAGAAATTGAGAATTTTAGAGAAACCCTTAAAATTGGGAAAAACGTAAATTTGGGGCTAGATCGGCTAAATTGAGGTTTATATGATGTTGTATACGTAATTGCTAGCTTGTCTGTGTTATTTCCATGCTAAACAACGAATTAAAATGGTTTGAAGAATTAAAGTATGAATAGGTGCTTGGCCGAAATTTTAATGAAAATTCATATTTGGTGCGTTTTAATTTGCAATAAATTGGGTTTAGGCTTCATTAAAGCCTTAGGATATTATTTAGGGTTGTAATTGTTGGATTGGGTGCCCTAGACCCAACCACTGTACATGTATATATTGGGATTTCATTGTATTATACATTATGTGTTTATATATTTATCAGTGTATGTTCATTATACTTCCGCGTTCACATACACGATAATGTCCATAGTATATTGTCGCATCAATCGGTTATAGCAGTCCCCGCTATAATGAGAACCTATTGGATGTTATGACAATATCTTAAACTATATGTCCTATGGTCTAGATACATCTTTCCGATTGGACACAGAAGATGTTTGACTATCAGGTGTTGGGGGCTCATAAGCATTGAGACACTTTCTCATAGTGTTCGCACTTGGTGATCTCCAAGTTTGGGAGATCATGAGGACTGACCCATTAATGAGAACGACACATCAAGATGCCATTGATCGTTCTCATTTATAGACGTGTGTATTGGTCCTCTGACTTGAGACCATTGTTATTGTATACCACGAATCACATACTTTGATACATGATGAAAACCATGACATAGATGCTCGTGGCGAGGTAGCTTGTGTTAAGTATGTCATGACTGGTATGACAATAACAGATGGGTCAAGAGAGGATTTGTCCCTTCCAAGTTATGGAAGATGACATCACTGGCCCTTTGACTTGATGGTAGTGTACAGACTGAAATCCATGGCCATGGTGTTCCAGACAAGTCCATCGGAAAGTCAAAGAAAAATATAACAAGCAATAGGACTGATGGCATAGGTATGCATTCCGCTTGTTGCGATGTCCGAGACAAAAGGATTAAAATACACAGTGAGCGTTTGTAGGAGGTCACGACTTATACGATATATCTCATCCTTTTTGGTCGCCATGTCGTGTTGCTGTAGACAACGTTCACCAGGACTATGGTGGGACCATAGCCATTAAGGAAGGAACCTAGAGGGTCACACAATAGTGTATTTGGTAGGCCCAATAGTTCGGTGGAACTACACAAAGCAATCGATCCGGATTGATTCAAGTTCGGAATCAATAAGAGCCCTGGATTGCTAGATCGACTCAAAATCACTATTCGAGCAGAAATAAGTGATTCGGATCATCGTTTAGGAATTTCGAGGGCATATCTGAGTTCAGGAGATTGCCACGATCGAACGTGTCCAGTTTCGGATTTTTCGGCGCTCGGGTTCCAGGTGGGGCCCACACGAGCGTAGATGGGGCCCACACGAGATGAGACGAGAGGGGACATATGTCACACCATGTGAAAACATGAGTGGCCCATGTTTTTGGTTTATTAGGGCCTATTTTCAAAGGGTTACATCCTAGGTTTGAAAATGGGTGGCTAATAAAACAAAATAAATAAAATAAAAGTATTATTTTATTAATAATGGGACTTTGGCATATATTATTAAGGAGAGTGAGAGGAAATTCGTGAGATAATTATTTTTGGGTGCTTTGGAGAACAAAGAACTCATTCTCCCACTTCTCTCCTCTCCCCATTGCTTCTAAGTTGCGGTCAAGCGAAAGCGACCCGTTTTGCTATACGCTGCAACAGGTGGAGCAATAGGTTGATCAAACGGACGAATCCGAGGAGTCTCTACGCTCGTGCTAGCACCTGAACGTGGGACGGGACGTCCGTGGACCACCGGTGCACGTGGACTGCTCTAGAGAGCTCCTGGTTTGGAGTTTCTGCACCGACAAGCACAGATACTACCGGAAATTACGGGTATGTAATTTTCCGTTTTGCTTGCTTAAAATTTCAATTAAATACCTCTAGATGAAGGTTCCACCTCTTAGGATGCCGTATATAAAATTTCATAATTTTATACGGCCGTTTAGGATCCGAACGGCACGCTTCCACTGCGTACGGAACCTACAGTAATTTGGTGTTTTTTGCTAATACTCATGGTTGTGAGCAAACCTAAAAAATAAAAATAAAAATATTACTTCAGACCGTTATGATAATTATATTTTATAAGTTTCACTAATATTTAAGTAAGTACAACGACTACATGGTATATTTTCGGTTTCCCATTTTTGTTTTAAAAAAAATCCTTTTACTTTAAAAGAAATATACGTCACGTGACTATTACGATAAAAACATACGAAATTCAATACCTATGGTCAGCGCGATTACCTGTATTATTTTTTAACACGATTATTTTTAAAAACTGTGAGCGTAAATAAATTTACACTACTCATAAATACTAAAAAATTATCGAACCTATAAATTTTAAAAACAATTATATTTTCAAAAAATACATTCAAATCAAAGGCATCCGTTATTCAAGGGTTTTGGCCCTTTTGGGCGATACATAAAGAATTTAATACCTAAATGTTCCGGAGTGTCAAAACCTGAATTCATGTTATAAGTTTGACTCTTTTATTTTATTATTCTGCTCACTAATTTCAAGCCCAAAAAATTAAATAATGCGAACTTAAATCTTAAGTCCTAACATAATTATTAAGATCATTGCCACATATTTGAGTATGAATCACTCAGCCCAAATCGAAGGATTGGAATTTCAACAAGCACCTATATATTTTGAAATCATATTAAAAAGATCCATAGCGTCGAGAGTTCCCTTATTTCGGTACAACAGAGTGATAGATCTAGCTAGTACCACTTAGTCTTGAGGATGTGCCTCAAGAAGATATTCCAAACAGTGAGAGCCAGTACAATAATTCCAACCACAGTCGCAGTCCCCCGCCAGAAATCACGAAAATAAACGCTGGTTAAGGTGGCCATGATGCGATTCAGGGGGTTGTTACAATGGGTGTTGATTTGCTGGACGCAATGATAGAAGCACGTGTTCTCCTCCACGACGTGCTGGCATAGGCGGTTGAAGAGCTCCGCCACGGCCTTGCTGCTGCCCAAGAAATTGGCGATCACCTTCTTGTCCATCAGCAGCTCCACATCCTCTGTGGTGTTGATGAGCTTGTCCATGAGGGACACATAGTTGCAGACGTACGCCCGGTCCGGGTAGTGGCACTGCTCAAGCGCCATGAGGTTCCGGAACACGCACTCGGTGGCATGGTCCACCTCGAGTAGAGGCAGCGTTAGTGTTGCCTGCTCACACTTGAGCGCCGGGAAACAGTGGAAGAAGCAGGAAAGGCAGTTGGTGAGCCAGGAGCAGTCGCAGCAGGGGCAATACCGCAAGCACCTGCCGGTCTGAAACCCAATGTCGTTGTCTGTCTTGAATTCCACCCCGGCCTCGGTCAGCTTCGTCGCACTCCGTAAACCCTCAAGCCTCCGGGACTCTTTGCTGCTTTCTTTTCCGGGTGAGGCCTTACTGATCCTCTCCGAAAAGTGGGACGTGAGCAGATCCGTGAAATGTTTTGGTACTGAGTCTTCTGACCGATTTTCTGGCTGAACCTGGTGGAGCTTTCCGGAGAAGTATTTTCGGGTTAGCTGAAGAAATTCGCTAGAAGAATGCCGGCCGGGGAGGGCGAAGCTGAAGATGGAGATGAGAGCGAGGAAGGGGATCTGGTTCTCTAGCAGAATGAGGTCTTGCTGCACAGCGAACCGAAGCCAGGGCTTACGAAGGATGTAGTCCTCTTCTCCTTTGCCCTGGCCTTCATGCTCACTGTTCCTCAAGAAAAGCTCGATGATGAATCCGGCGTCGGTGACCACCAAATCCTTCAATTCTTCATCATCGATGTAGCTAACGCAAGTGCTGGCATAGCAGGCGCGGATTTTCCCCATGCCTTCAGGTTCAGTGGTACTTATTTGACTAACAAGGTCGCCTTTGGTTTTCCCGGTTCGGTGGCAGAGCGCTTCCAGGTAAGAGGATTTGAGGGCTTCCATGGGGAGTAGTTTGGGGTTAGCGTGGTGAAATGGTCCGATGGATACCACTTGGGGCGTGTATGCTGCTTCATTCACGCTGCGGAGTTTGCTGGGGACTCTGTAGATGCAACACTTTGACCATTCCGTGTAGATTTGCTGCTGCTGCTGCTGCTTTGCCGCCTCCTTCGAAGAGTCGCCGTTTCTCCTCGAATCTCCACTGGAAGAGTTGTGGCTGCTATTGCTGTCCAAAAGTAGAGGTAAGTCTACGACTACGTTGTTGCTGTTGTTGTCCAGATGTAGAGGTAACTCTATGACTACGTAGCTGTTGTCGCAGATTTGTTGCTGATGTCCAGACGATTCACCGCCGGGATTTGTCATTTTTCGAGTAACCTCAGCTCTGTTGTTGACTTTGCGCCGCCTGTCCTGTTTAACAATCGCAAATCAAAGAGAAAGGGCAAAAAAGCCATATACAGTCAAGGATCAGTGTTACATTCGATGTCTTAATAATGCAATCCAATTTGCTAATTCAAAATTTTCAATTTAATAATAACAAGAATATTCCCTTCCTTCCTACACAGTTCCATCTTGATCCCATAATTGAGAACCGGAGAAAAACAAAACACTACTTTTTACAACCATGCATAAGGAAAAAACTAGGACTTAGTTCATAGATTTTAACTAAACTAATGTGCTAATATTAGGAGAAGAAATAGAGATCGGAGTAAAAAGGTCTTTTGCAGGGCTGCAGAATGTGAAATTTGGAAAAATAAAAGAGAGGAAGTTAAAGATGCAGAGGAACGCATTCAATTTCGACCTGGGCTTCCTACTAGGTAGAGGCTAGCGCAGATAAGAGATGGCTTCCTCTTCTATTCAAGGCACATAAATAATCTCCATCCTACCAACCAATTAAATTAAGGAGAGCGACTAGGCTACCCTGCATGCCCAATTATGGCCGTTCTTTTTTTTTTTTTTCATATTCATGCAATATTTCCAAGTATGGGTGATATAATTCCTTGAAATTAAGGTTGATTGGTTGGTTTGGATGGATTATATTACTTTGTTAAACTGAATTTTTGGTTTTCGATCGGATTGATAAATTGTTCAATCCACCAAAATTAATTTATTTAATTTTTGATTTATTTGATTTTTGGTCTGTCGATTTGTCGGATTAAATCGAATTAATAGTTTTCGTGCTCAATTCTATTATCGTTAATTTCTCACCTTAAATTTACAACATCAATACAAACTAGAATATAAAATCTAATATCTAATCTCAACAAATTAAATCAAATAAATTATCATCAACAAAAATAACTTTTGATTACACGTAAGAAGTCCGCAATCAATAGACTTTTACTTCTAATTCATAAAATTTTTATATTTTTTACCGTATCAGAGAAAATTTTAGTCGGATTGACAGGTTAATTAATCTATTCAAATAAATATCGATTTATCAGTAAAAGTTTTACTGCCCAACCCTAGCTACTTAAAATATTACATCTCAGTCAGCCATCCACATCTATTCTTCAATTTGTATATTACATCTCAGTTAAAATTTTCAATTTGTATATTACTGCCCAGCCCTACTTAAAATATTACATCTCAGTTAGCCATCCTGATCAATTTTTGGCTATTTGCATATTTGTTTTCATATTCCAATACAATATATTAAGAGCAAATACCTTCGCCGCAACTAGTATTACTTCATATTTTAGACATTATATATGAATAATTAATTTTTTATGAGTTTATCTAATATTTAAGTACATGGTATCTTTTCGGTATTTTTTTTTTCAAAAAAATATCATCTTGCTTTATGGAAAAATACACGTCACGTGCCTATTATGATAAGAACATGCACAGATGCATAGACATATATGGGTCCAGTCAAAGCAAATTAACACATAAATAAATAAAACCCTCTACTTACCCAATGAATAGACCTATCTGATCAGTGGTCAGGACGATGGGACTAGGTAGGACCGATTACAACCAAAAAAGTAAACATGGAGAAAATGAAAGCATACAGTGAAAATGGCTAAATGACGAGTCTAACAAACATGAACTGTAAGTAACAAAAAGAAATCGTGGATAATAATCGATTATAATTATAATTGATAGAGACACCATCACGAGCACTAAAATTATAATAAAAAGGCATTTTAAGTTTTTTTAACATGTATTAGCAATTTATATCACAAACTATCACAATCGAATTTTTCATCAAATAATCTAAAATTTTTTCGAAATCAAGTGTTTTAATTCATTCTAGTCATGACAAGAACATTAAATAGATGAATCACCTACTTAATCAATTAAAAAGTAATTGGATTGTGAGGACCTGTAAACATTCTTTTCTTAGTGTTTTCGACTTCCATGCATGCACAAAATAAACCTTAACCCTAATTCATCTTCTTATATATCACATCTTAGACTATCAGTTATTTATTTATTTGATAAAAATAAAATAATCCATAAAAATAATAAAATTAGCTAACTATCATGTATAATTTCGAATTCCAAATGGAAAAGATCAATTATAGCAAAATAATCAGATCCAAATCCACATTATCAAGAAAATATTCTCAAAGTTAATCTTAGGCTATTTAATATACTATTCTAAATACAAATCCTTATATCCTTTTCACTTTAGAACTTTTTATCCTAAGAAAGAAACAACAAATATGAAAAAACTCGTATTTGAATGACCTTTTAAGTTGGTTAGTTATTTGAAGATAATAATATATAAATGATAATATAGTTGTCGAAGTAAGTGTTTTAACTATAATTGAGCTCGATTTAAAGATTGAAGCTTTGAGAGGTCTTTTTAGTAATTTGGGTGAATTAAGCGGCTTTTATGATATTTTAAATAAGAGATTATTATTATTATGAGTGTAAAGAAAATAAATAAATCAATATATATTAATATAAAAAGAAGAAAAAAAAAGGATCATATGTATCATGTGTTCTTTGTTGTATGCTTGGTGAGAGGATGAGGAAGAAGGGGTTTGGAATTTAAGTGTCTAGGCGATCAGTTCTTCTAGGATTCATCCGAGTAGGTGGTTCCACTTCTCTATACCAATTAATTGAGTAAAAATTATGTGAACGTGGACAAAAATACATATCTAAGATGAACTTTAGGATTTGGGTGTTCTAGAATTTGAAGTTATATAACAAAATTATTTACACTATGAAGTCAAAAATAATGAACCTTATATCTTTGCATAGTTTTCTTGTTAATACATTAGTTAGAATATTTATTCGTACTTGAAAATTTTAGATTTCGGAAGCCAAAATCTCAAATATTAGATTTAGAGGCCATCAGAATGGATTTCGAAGCCTTTTTCTTGGATTCAGAGGTTTTATTCTCAGACTCGAAGGCCTTCAAATGCGTGGATAGATGGTCAGATATCGAGTCAAATCTTCAAAGCCCTGTTAGATGCTTGGATGGCCTATTAAATGCTCGGATTCATGTTTGATGCTCGAATGAGATATCAGACACTTAGATGACATGTTTGATGTTTAGATTAGTTGTTAGATTTCCAAAGCCCTATCAGATGTTGTAGCTCCTAGTATTGTTTTAGAGTGTCGTCCTAAACGTTAGCCATTAGTTGACCATTTATCTATAATTTGAATACGATTTTACTCATAACTTTTTTGTTTCATTAGAATTGAGCACGGTTAAAGGCGTTGATTCTCAAATTTAAGTTTTTTTGCTCATGGGACTGGTTCCTTGACATTTTAAAGAATATTTAAAAAAGTTATCAAAATTGCATATTTTGCATATTCATGGTTGTGATACTTTATTAGCCTGTAAAACTATACAACATGTGGAATGACACGAAAGAAATCAAAAGTAAGAATGTGTGTCCAACCCAGACAAAATAATATCCAACACTTATGCCATGGGCCATGCCACGGGTCGGGGTCAAGCCCGTTGTGGCTCTATCCTACCCTCCCCATCACTACTCCTTGTTGTTCAAACCTTTAAACAATAATCTCCCAAACTCTAATTTGACCCCACCTTTGCCCAAATGTAAGACATTTAATCCTCAAACATCATATTAATCAAAATTCCATCCATAATCCACAAGTTATACCATTAAAGTTCACAGTTCTCTAAGTCATATCTTAGTTACATGCAAAACTTGTTTGTTCTAGATTTAATCTCTAATTCAAACTAACCATATATGTATTTAAAACCCTAAAAGAGATGAAAAATGATAGAATCACCTACTTTGAATACTTTAGAAGTCATACTAGCTCACTGAAACTCTAAAAATACTTTAAAGTATCTAGTTTGTGCCTCTCTCTCTCTCTCTCTCTATCCTTTACGAACAGTTAAGTCTTTCTAAAGTGCAAAGAATTAAGAACTAACTCTCTTAAGATGACCTCCCTATTTATAAAGTCCTCCCCTCAAATAGACTTCATATCCGAGTTTCCTATTTCAACTAAAACTCTTCTTTTTAAGTCTAAAGAAAACCAAAACACCCTTAATTAATTAAATCCTGAATTTTCATTAAATAGCAACATGATTAATCCCTCAAATAACTTAATTGATTATTTTACCCTTTATTTTACCACTAGAAATTACTATAATATCCTTAAGTCATCCAAACTCCAACTAAAGCTTACTTATAGTTGAAATTGTTACATCCCATATTCTAACCTGAAGAAATCGGTTAGTAACTCCTCCAGGCACACACCAGTGGGACAAAGGGGTAGATTAACAAACCACATAATAAGGGAAAATATAGCATGGGTGTTGCCTCAACCTGCTCAATATCTCAAGTAAAGTAAACGTACAGGCATATTCACATTCAATTAAATTCTATATCAATATGTAGTTCTCATATTTATTTAAAACCTCATATAAAATTATTATCTCACGAGTTATATCACATTTATAGCAAAAATGTTTTAAACTAATCCCACTATAGGAATAATAATTCAAAACGGTACAGGAAAAATTAAATAAAGAAGCCTCTTAGCAGGGTCTTTATCGCGGGTAGATCCACCCAACTTTGGTAGGCACCCGAAATCAAAACAATTATAATATGAGAGGTGAGCAATTACAACTAAGTAAGAATCGTGTATCCCAAATCCTTTCCAATGTTCCTAACCTCTACATGAAACATGTATATATGTACTCGTGTCTTTATTGCAAACAAATTATTATATTAAACATTTAAATTGTCCTCTCATCTGAGTTATAACACATAACTCATACGAAACTTGAAACATGTCACACATGCTACCTTAACCTTAACCATACATTTTACCTCAATTTGGCCACACAAGCTACCTCAACTTAGCCACACATGAACTCGAATCATAAGGCACATCTCAAATAATTTATATACAGCATAACATACAAACTTCAAATATAACTCATCACAATAAAAACATTCCTCAAAGTAAACATCTTTTTGTAGTATAAAATATAACTCATGGTCTCAGTTCTTCATAGTATAAAACACAACTCAAGCAAATATCTTATTTACCAAGCAACATATATACATATATTTTAGTACAAATTGTATTTTAACACAACATTTCAATAATAATGCCCATAAACTCATTTTCCCTCACCTTTAAGACATAAATTAGTAAAACATATTAATAACAGTACTCGTGAGCTCCTTCCTTAAGCACAATGTTTATTTAAGTCCCTAAATGGTCCTTAAGGCCCCCAAAAATCACCCAACTCAAACGGAGCAAAATAACATGTCAGACAGTGACCAACCGATTTTTGCTCATCTTTACATCAACACTGCACTGTCGGCTGTGACATTCCAAACCGGCCGTGACTGATCCTCTTAAACCGTTGAAATGCCTTTGTCAGATGCAACAAAGACTCACCAGTCGTGATCGATTACACTATCCACATTAAAAATTGCTTTGTCGATTGTGGCAAACGAACTCTCATTCGCGGCTGGTTGACAACTGTTGTCGTCTTCATCTTTGCAATGTGTTCTACAACTTGTGGCACCCCAAGTCGGTTCCTTACCCAGAAAATTGACATCTAAACACCTAAAATGCTCAAACAATCATCCTAAACTCACCCAGATGCATTATAATCGCATTATAACAAATTCTCAAGTCAACATTCATAAACATGACTATATATATATATATATGAATTATATATATGTATATATAACAATCATGAATTCTACCTTTAAAACAACAAAATCTCTCCTTAGAATGCAACAGACATATTAGAATAGGTGAGAAGTATGAATTCCTACCTCAATTACACAACGAATTAAGCCCAAATCATGATTCATCTCCCTCTTCTTCTTTCTTTAGGTTTTACAACAAGTTGTTATCTTGTTACCTTCACATATTCATTGAAAGCTTTAGGCTTGTTAAATCCTGTCAGCGACTTTCTCTATTGGTGAAGTCATACTATATTGTCTTACTTCATCCCCTGATTATACTTTTAGTATGAAACCCTTGTCAGTCAGGCAATCTTTTTACCTAACTGTAGAGTTTGATAGTTCGAGTACAAATCCATTGCCAAATAAACTCTATGTTTAGAGTTATCATAGTCCATAAAGTCTGTATCCGAAACCACTATCAAATAAACGTGATATATGAACTTCATTACGATGGTCTAAATGTCAGACACCATTATGTTAGATCTGTTCAGATGGGTTACTCCCCTTTATTTTTGGAGCAAGAAGATAGGACTAAATTGTCCGTGGAATCAATAATATTCTGTCCCAAATCATTTTCTAGAAAAGTACTTTTGTACTGAAATCATAAAAGTTTTTCTGAAAGAAAATAAAAAAAAATAAAAAAGGCATATAATAAAAGAATTTCGATTTGGAGTTAAAATTCAATTATTCGAATGACATGCTTATAAATCATCAGCGGCGGATTGAATAGTAATACTCGGCATCCGGCTTTTACCGATTAGATAATTGAGTATAACGATAAGAGGGGTTCCGGAAACCCCACCGGAAAAACGAGCAAGACCCAATGAATCAACGAAACGAAGCTTCATCCATGCCATGAATTGATGACCGCGGCCTCAAGCTAGCGTAGATACGCCGTCTGCAAATACATCCCTCGCCTTTGGTTTTCGTTTTTGTTTGCTGGGGTTCAGATTCAGAGAAAATGGGAGGGGAGCAGGGACCCGCAGAAGCAGGACGCATCGGATGAACAGCAGAAGCGGTCGGAGATCTCTACACGTACGAGGCGCCGTGGCACGTGTACGCGATGAACTGGAGCGTCCGACGAGACAAGAAGTACCGGCTGGCGATCGGCAGCATGGTGGAGCACCTCCCGAACAGGGTGGAGATCGATGCAGCTGGACGACTCCAACGGCGAGATCGATCCGATCCGGACCTAACCTTCGACCACCCTTACCCTCCGACCAAGATCATCTTCGTCCCCGACAAGGAGTGCCAGAAACCCGACCTCCTCGCCACCTCCAGCGACTTCCTCCGCCTCTGGCGCGTCACCGACACCCCCTCCTCCGACGATGGTTCCTCTTCCTCCTCCAGACTCCTCCTCCGACCCTTCCTCCCACCACCGCCGCGGCCGCCAAGTCAGCCAGCGCGGCGTCGAGCTCAGGTGTCTCCTCAACGGCAACAAGAACACCGAGTTCTGCGGGCCCATAACCTCCTTCGACTGGAACGAGGCCGAGCCCCGCCGAATCGGCACTTGCAGCATCGACACCACCTGCACCATCTGGGACATCGAGCGCGAGGTGGTCGACACCCAGCTCATTGCACACGACAAGGAGGTCTACGACATCGCCTGGGGCGGCGCCGGCGTGTTCGCCTCCGTCTCTGGGGACGGCTCCGTCAGGGTTTTCGACTTGAGGGACAAGGAGCACTCCACCATCATCTACGAAAGTTCCGAGGCGGAGGCCGACACCCCCTGGTTCGCCTCGGTTGGAACAAGCAGGACCCCAGGTACATGGCCACCATCATCATGAACAGCGCCAAGGTCGTCGTCCTCGACATCCGCTTCCCCACCCTCCCCGTCGTTGAGCTCCAGAGGCACCAGTCTTGTGTCAACTCCATTGCCTGGGCGCCTCACAGTTCTTGCCACATCTGCACCGCCGAGGACGACATGCAGGCCCTCATCTGGGACTTGTCTTCCATGGCCCAGCCCGTTGAGGGCGGATTGGACCCCATTCTAGCCTACACTGCCGGTGCTGAAATCGAGCAACTCCAGTGGTCTTCTTCTCAGCCCGATTGGGTTGCCATTAACTTCTCAACCAAGCTTCAGATATTGAGGGTTTGAGCTTTCTTTTCTTTTTATGACTATTATTTATTGACGGTACAAACCCACCCCACCAGGAATGAACTAGTTTTACTATCTGCATTTTGTGTTTTCTCACGGGTTTATCGTGTCCATTTTTATGCCTACTTTTACTCTCTGCTCTCCCAAGAGCTATTATTGCTACTACTTACTCGCTGCCGTTTTTCTTTCTTGTCTAGTATGTATGATAATTATTTATGCTTCTCTTTCTTCTGCGATATTTGTTATGGTTGTTCATTTGAGACTAGATGAAACAGCTGAGATAAGCTAGTGTAGGCTGAGAAACTGCCAAATGTTTGGCACCAAAAGATAGAATATAAAATGAGATCTGCTTATGCTGAACTCAAGGGGAAAACTCTTTTTTTTGTTTTTGCTTTTAATTTCTCTGTTCTTGTTGCTTATGGTATGGGTAGAGTTTAACATCAACAAACACATTGGTGTTACTTCAGTTATGTTATGATCTTTTAGACATGACTTTAGCTTTTGGTCTTGTTGGTTATTACTCCAATGAGTAGGGTACATACTACATACCCAAAGTTTTGAACGATACAACTGTCCAGTGTTAATGAGGAAGTGAAATGGGAGCAGAAGAGGAATTGAAGGATTAGATATTATAAGTAATGAATAGAAGAGAGAGAAAAGACAAGGACTCCTAATTTATTGAATCAACTCTCACTTCACACTGATAGTTATGATATCCCTGCAACAAACCAGCAAATTCCTAACTGCAATGTACAAGGAAATATGCAACTTTCATCAGAGTGACTGCACAAAATATGCATATCAGAGACCATTTTGTTGGTGGAATGGCCTTCAACATCGTTAGGACTTAGGAGTAATCTGGTTAATCAAATTGTTGTCTGTTCTTATAAAGATGGGAGAGTTACAATTACTAAGTATTGTGATGGAGAACATAATTTTCCAAAATCCAATGTCTGATCATCATTGATGGTTCTTATTAAAAAAAATCATCATTGTTGGTTTGGTTAGAATTCTATTCTTTTTTTTTGGGTCATTGCTCAAGGTTCCGGAGGAGGATTTCTTTTATTAGCCTTCCCCTTAACTCTAGGCCTCCTTCATAGTGGCTGGGCTAGGAAAAGGCAAAGTTGGGTGGCTGGGTCATTTTCTTCATTACTCATTGATTGCATAGTGACTGAAGTTTATTGACCCAATATACCTTCTTGTTTTGGGTTGCCTATAGCTGGCTCGAAAAATGAGTTAATATACATTGGCAGCGGTCACCATACAATCAACGAATCATGAAAAATTAATCAGACTCCAATACAATTTTGGGGCTTTATCATTTCTTGCGTCTAATGCTTGTGATGATATCCCTTGGCTTGTCCCTAGAATTACAGACTGAGACAGTCACATTGTTTTTTTGGTGTGCCAATTACTTTCCTTCTAGTCTGCTTCCTGCTTGCTTGAGTTGTTGCTGTGTTGAATCTGAGAAGTAAAATCCTTATTGAATATATTCATTGCTTACCATGGTTGTTCTGTTTGGTTTAACCCTTTTTAAGGGCATCAAGGATCCCTAAATGCAATACCAAAAGAAATAATATTTGAACTTTATAATGAAAATGATACTGTAGGGCTGGTCGGAGTTGCCATCTCAGCCCGATGTTCTTCCGACAGTCCTGCAATGAAATAATCTTATCTTTGAAAAGGTAAGATAAATCCCAGTGAAATATTTGATCTAGATTTAATACTACATGAATCCGGCTCGATCTAAATTTTGTTTGCTCTTCAGATTTACATTTTGGCACAAGTGGTCATTTCCCTTGTGAAGAAATGTTCAAAATTCAAGAGTGCCATATCAAAAAATTTCTTTTTTGCTTAGTACAGTTTGAGTTGCAACACTTTTATACCTTTTCACTAATGAATCGAGCTGTTTCTTTGACGATGAGCTTAGCTATAAAGTCGACTCTGCACATCGCACGTCTTTTTGTGTGCTAACAATTATTGTGCAAACACAGTATTTGGGTCCTGCAAGTTTGCCTGATCTTCAACTCCCTTGGATCTTACTCCATTCCAGGCTATTATACTATTTTTTTTTTTGGTCCGACCTATCCCCCATTCGTCTTACCTTTTGATGGTCGATGATACCGTTGGCATCACGAGAACTGAAGATGCATTATGATAAGACTCATCTTCCAATCCTCATGCGAATAAACCATCTACAAGCAATTTTGAGTTCATGTGTCCATTTCGCCGCACCTTAGCTCTTATCGTCACATGTGCAGTCTTGGCCAGCATAACCATCTCCAACTCATTATTCTCTCTTAGTGTAACTTTTACAGAGCAATTTTCATTTATCATCTCTAACTCATTACATTAAATCTTACTTTATAAAGCATATTCTCACTCAAAAATAGCATATTTTTTCTTTTTTTATGTTAAAATTTTTATTTTACTGGCCTCTCCCACCTCCAGGCTGGCCACTGGTGTAGCCGTCACTCAGCCCCCGTCTGGCCATTGCCCCTGCCCTAGTCTGGCCATAGACCAGCCCCAGCCCCAGTGCCAGTCTGGCCATCGCCCCAGCTGTTGTCTGGCCATCTCCCATCCCAGTCCGGGCGTCGCCTCAATTTGGCATCGCCCCAGCCTTAATCCCAATTTAACCATCCCCTGTTTAGCTGTTGCCCCAGCCCCAGCCATTTCACCAGTCCCGTAACCCCAATCCGGTACATGCGTGACGCAGCATCATAGCAAATGCAAAAAAAAAAGGAAAGATAGCGCAGAAACAGTGTTGTACAGTACTGTAGTGAACGCTAAAAATGAAATCGTGACGCTAAAATCGTGTTTAGCGCTTTGGAGACCTATTTTGATGTATTTGTGCTATATTTGACGCTTTAGCATCGTGGTTGGAGATGGCCAAATGATTTCACTTCTTTAACACATTTATGCTCAAGTGACACGATGAGCCTCTTGTTCGGGCTTATATACGGGATATAGTGTATGAGTAAATAGCGCAGGATATTTTTATTGATGTTAAATTAATATTATTTTTTTTTAAAAAATTATTCATTAATCTAATGGCTGGTAGAATATTGTTGTACGGATTATTTATATAATGTATCTGTTAATTGTTTTGAAATATTATTTTTATTTTATTTTTACGTGTAAAAAGTTATTCTTTTAACTTTAATTCTAATTTTTTTTATTAAAATAATATTTCTGAAAAAAAATTCTCTGTTTTTTCCTCTCTTTTCATTTATATTTTCTTCACCGGATATAAATGAAGAGTAAATAGAAAAGGAGATGAAGTGTGTGGTGGAGGCTTTTTTTTGGGCTTTGGCTCTGTAATTGTGAAAATGTAGAACGCTCTTGGAGATGTTTTTTCTTATTTATAAGAAAATCTTAAGTTCCCTCGTATTTACTATTTGAAAATAAAGAAGCCAACGGGAAATATTCTTGGTAAAAAAAATTACAGGAATTTTTTTTTTAAATAATTATGTGGCCAATTTTTTCAGTATGTAATTTTATTTCTCACCTGTTTTTTTTGTTCCTATTTTATGTTTTTTAATTTTCTTAGAATTTCTTCGGTTAAAAAATTGTCATTCGATTTTGTTTGAATTTGATTGCCTTTGATCATCATAAAAAAATTTGAAAAACATAAAAATAAAAATAAAAGACTAGAGTTGTCAGCAAAACAAGGGGTCTATATTATAAAAGGTTAGATTTAGGAGTATAATCATGTGTGGTGAACAATTAATGTCGTTATAATCTCAAATTTTGGTATCTATTTTGATTGTGTAAAGTTTTATTTAAAAGAAACATTTCAAGCAACAAGAATATGATAACATTTCTTGAACATTATGATTCTTTAGCAAATGTTTGAAACGATAATTTTTTTTGTTGTTCCGAGAAAAAATTTTTTTTAGAAAAAAAAAAAGGAAAAAAAGAAAGTCACTTAAGCATCTAGGATATAAAAATTATAAATTTAAACTTGTTTTTACTTGATCCTTTGAAACAAGAAGAAAAATAGATATTATACTAAAGCATTTAAATGTTTTAATTTTTTTTGCCTTTTTCTTCTGTTTTTTTTTTCAAAACAAAAGTGCTTGTATTTTTTTTTGACAAACACTTATTAGATATCATGTTAAATACGTCAAACAAATGAAATGAACTTTTAATAAAATTAATAAAAACTAAAGCAATTACTTTATTTAAAAGAAAGATTCAATGAAAGAAAATGTTATCATTATTGGAAACAACTTCAATCATTCTTCAAGGTGCATTAAGGAGAGTTTATCAATTTAGAAGATCTAAACAATTTGAACAAGAAGTTTCATGAGGAGACAAGGTGATCCATACTTTCAAGTTGTATTTATAAGACCTTAAACTCTAAAAGAAGTTATGCCAAATGAGAAGGGAAAATTTAATAGGAAGGATTTGGATTACTATATTAAGGAAGAAAAGAGGTAAGTTAAGCTTGCCAAGAAAGCATTGCATATAGTTTATAATTCTATTGATAATAATAAGTTCATAGAAATTCCAAATTAGGACGGACACATTATTAATTTTTTTTACTAGGCCTCTACTAATAAGCATTGTTAGAGTTAAACTAATCGCATTGACACATTGACGTACACCTTGAAAGTATGCAGGGTTTGATCACGTAAATTGATTGTATTTTTGATCTTATACCTAATCATAGCATGCTCCCATATGTTCAAAAAACACTACGACTAATCATATGTTTGATCATACTCCTTATCGTATGCTTAATCGTACACCACACGCAAATCCTCAAAAGTCCCTTTCTTCAATCCAATAAGATGTTTGTATGAGTTTCAATCCCTTATACAAGCTCACTTAGTTAAGATCACTTGAGATTATTTATATACACAAGGCCTCCATGCTACTTTTGCTTGCACAAAGACCGGTTGATAGTAATTATAACACACTCTATTCAATAAGAATAACAATATTCGTAACATTTGACTTATTTTAATCTTTTAATTCTTTTGCAATGCTTTGTTATACTCTTTTTGGTTCAACACTTAACACTTTATAAATGATATAATGAATAAGGTGAAAAGGCTTTTGGAGAATTATTTGGACTTAATACTATTCATGTTGACTAATTCATAGCTTGTTAAACTTGAATTCAAAATGCATTATAAACATCATTTTGAATAAGTTTTTCGGAGTAAACATTTTAAATAAAGTCAACTTAGTTTGAGTTAGTCTTATGAGTAGCACTCTAAATGCTCTGAATGAAAGTTTTTTTGAAAATACTTTTGGAAATTTCATATGCTTATTGAAATGCTTTATGATGGCTTGTGTAGAGTTATTGTTTTGAATGCTTTAGTTTGAGCTCTTTTTTAAAAATTTAAAACATGTTAAATAAAATTTCTTTCTAAGTAATCGTTTGGAGAACCTTTTTTGTATTGAAATCCACAAGCATTCTAAATAACTTTTCAAAATAACATGACTCTCTAAATAATGGTAATGGGTCTAATAGCCACAACTATTTAGAATAAATAGCAATAAAGTAATATTCAACTTGAAAATGAGATTTAACAATTACACAAAAATAAAAATAAAATAAAATATAGTTCATTTGTTTCACATTAGGCTAAACTTATAGGATTACTTCACTAGGGTTATCGGGTGCAATTAAAATGCATTTCTTTTCTATATTTGGGGAAACATATATAAAACCATCAAATTTAGAGGGGAAACAAAATATGCAACTAGTGAATGGATTTATCCAATTTGAACTCATTGGGTCGAGTAAACCAAGATTTAATATAAGTTTAGTATCCAATTTGGGTTTAAAACCGAACCACATAAGGCTGTTTAGTATTAGTTTTGATTCATGTATTTTTTTTATAATTTTGTTGAAGTTTGTATTAAATTGTAATTTAAAAATAATTTTTATTTTATATAAGAGAAAATATGTTTTAAAAATATTATATTTTTTAAGATTGGGTCACATAAAAATAAAAAAATAATATTTGATGAGCTCAAGTGATAAAATAGATGAAAAGTATAAAAATATAAAAATATAAAAAATTATTTAAATCTTTCGACATAATTGAGTTTAAATTTAAAACAGAGAATAATTAGCAATAATTTTAAAAATAGCAACGAGATCCAAAGTTTTTAAAAAATAATTTAAAACTTTTATTATTTTTAAATTAGGATGATTCTACCTTAAATTCATTGTTTTTAAAAATGGTACACCCCACTGGGGATACCAAACATATGCATAATAACTTGAACAAAAACTGGAATCCTAATATAGATCACTTGAAAGTTTGTTTACTTTATTAATAAAATATTTTATACATAAGTAATGAAATGTTTGTCTTGTTCATGAAATAATAAACCGTGTTAAAATTTAATATTAAAAACACTAATATTTAGCTGAAATATTAATTTACTTTACACAATTTATTTTGAATATTATTGATAAATTATAATGAGTAAAACAAATTTAGTGTTTACTCGAAGTAACCGTGAAATAACCAGAAATTTATGTTTTTAGTCCAAATAAATTCATGTTTCATTGTATCCAACATGATTGCATCTATCGAAAAACAAGGAAAAATGCAACATGGCCTCACCATGAATTATTTCTTTTTTTATTTAATAAAATTTTCTTTTTTTCAAGAAAAAAACAAACAAACAAATTAAAATTTGACCTCGGTCGGGTAAAAATTAAATTGGTGCTTCTTCTTTCTTCCTTTCGTTCTTTGGAATGAACATAGAATTTTACTAGTGTTTATTTAATCATTTTACAAACGAACAGTCAATGCAAATGGGCGCCCCTACATTTAAAATTGTCGGCTGTTGGTTCCATTTCAAAGGCGCCGACGGTTGCGGCTGCCGGAGAACGCAACCACCACCACAAGCAGTAGAGTAACAACAAGGATGGGTAACGATGATGACGGTGATTCTCTCCCCCCTCAGCGACGAACAGGACCGATCCGATGTTGACGGAGTCGGTGGTTTCGCTTCCGATTTCTATCGGTCCGGCGCAGATTGGTCGGGGCTGTTGCCCGCATTTCAGTCCTCGGAAGAAGGCGAAGAGGAGGAGGAGCCCAGAATCACATCACCCGATGGTGCCAAGAGGAGGAGACTGAAGCAGGCAAATCTCTTCCAGATGTGGGGGTTCCGAAATCCCAACACCAACGACGACAACACCCTTTCTCATAATGAATCCTCCTCCTCGGATTGTCCCCCTCCTATGTCTTTCCGAAAAAAGCGAAGGGCCACCGCTGTTCCTGGTCTTCACCAACCCATCTCCTGCGGAGGAGGAGGAGAAGGAGGCAGTGGTCTCCATGATAACCTACCTCGTCCTTGCCCATTTTATAAGAAACTCCCTGGTAAATAATTCTGCAAATTTCTCACTTAGTTGTGGCCTTCCAACCCCATATTAGCCATTTTATTTTATTTTTACTTTTCCTTTGTTACATTTTGACGTTAGTCATGTTTTCAATTTACACATACATAAAATTCAAAATATGAATTGAAAATACAAATCCGAAAATCCCAATCAAGGAATGCTTTGTGCACGGTCACTGTAATTTCTATGCTCCAAGAGTTTGTGTTTTTAAAGATTTCAACTTCATCTGTTCCTCACTCTAGAATCCAACATGGCTACCTATATATGAAAATATTTTGGGTACAAAATCGTCCATATCTGAATTCTTTGAGTTGCTCACAAATGAAGTGTTAAAAGGCAGACTTTGAGCATAAACCACAATACTTATGTATTTCTAGAGACCAAGCTATGTGCAGGGTGACTAATGGTTTCCAAGAAGAAAGAATGTTGCGGCAGGCAGTTAGCACTATGAAAAAGAAGAAACACGAAAATTTTGAGCCATGACATAGTTCAAAAAAAGAAAAAAAGTTGCAGTAGAACATACTTGGGAGTCACGGTTTTGGTTGGGGCAAAATAATGTAAACCAATATTAGACAAAAAATGAATAGATCCAAGGGAAGCCAAATATTATAAACCACAGCATTGGAAACACTAATATAAGCAGCAAATCCGATATGTGCATCTTCTTAGGGCGAATATTAGCGCACTAGTAGGTTACGTTTCCAACTTTAACCCATACCTTCTGATTATGTAATGTAGGAACTCCTTTTTCTGTGGATGCATTCAGATACGGTAGTATTGAAGGATGTTTGGGATATTTCCTAAGCCACTTTCACTCTGATCATTATGGTGGTCTTACCAAAGGATGGTCGTATGGTCCTATCTATTGCACTCCTCTCACTGCTCGCCTGCTTAGAATATGCCTCTACGTAAATTCATCGTACGCACTTCCTTCACTGACCAAGTGAAATACATATTTTATTTATATGGTTTTGGTCATATGCGCCTTCTTTTTGTTATATCAGTTTATTCTCATTTCACAAGTAATCATATTAACTGGGGTTGCTTTGTATGCTTCTGTTTTGCAGATTTATTCATCCTTTGGAATTAGACACTGAATATGTCATTGAAGGAATCAAAATCACGATGCTAGAAGCTAATCACTGTCCAGGTGCATCCCTGATTCACTTCCGCCTACCAAATGGACAATCCTATTTGCATACTGGAGATTTCAGGGCCTGTAAATCAATGCAAGCTTATCCCCTTCTCTCTAGGCAGAGAATAAATGTGCTTTATCTGGATACAACATATTGCAACCCCAAGTACAAGTGTGAAATCAAATTCCTATCTTTTTTATTATTTATTTATTTTTGCTTCATTCTACTTTATTGTTGGCTGGTACAATGTTTCAAAATACATGTAGCATTTTGTTTCAGGTTTCCTTCAAAAGAAGATGTCTTGAGCTTTGTTGTGAGGGTCACTACCAACTGCCTTAAGCGGCAACCCAGAACCCTTATCATTGTCGGGGCATACAGCATTGGGAAGGAATGTGTTTATCTTGCTATTTCAGAGGCACTAGGGGTAACTGTTATATATGTGTGTCTCTCTCTCTGTGTGTGTGTGTGTATGTATTCTTATTCATTGTTATTCACTTCCATAACTGAAACTGTATTTTTGCTTTTTAAACAACTGAGTGATATCAGGAGATGGGATGCAGGCCATGAATATGATGATGTCATCTGAATATTATCCAAATTATATGGAATAATTGAGTTGAAAATAAATTCTTTCAAGCTCTTTCATTGAGAGAAATACAACTATATATATACAAGACAGGGAAAACCTAATTAGATAAGAACCCTCTAACCTAATTTACACTTATAATTGACATACATAATACATTTAAAATATAACCCAAGTACTTGTTTGATTTGAAAACTTAAACTTTTTATGGCCCTTCGAATTTTATGTATGGAGTTTTTAACACAGCATTACTCTAACCATCTAATAAGAGCATGCAATAATCTGAGACTGATTTCAAGGTTGAAACAGAAAGGATTGAGTACTAAATTCTACTAATGTAGCAGATTTTTCCTGAAGGTTAAAATATTCACAAATGCTTCAAGGAGGCGAATTCTGCAGTCTTTCGGATGGCCTTCACTTTCTAAGCGTCTCTGCTTTCACGGAAAGGATACACCTCTTCATGTTCTGCCCATATCCTCTTTGCGATTTGAGGTCAGATTCTTAGGTCCTGTTTGATAACCTGAATTATTTTTGAAAATATAATTGTTTATAAAAATTATAAGTCCAGATAATTTTTACTACTTATAAATAGTTTTAAATTTATTAGGCTCACTATTTTTAAAAACAACCATGTTTTTAAAAATAATATCATTCTACCAAACACCCTCATAATTTTTCTTTTTGCATTTCTCATTTTAAGATTCCTTCTCTATCACATTGATTGTTGTTTTTGTTATGCTGATACTTTATAAGAGCTTAAAGCAATACTTGAACACCTACAAGGATCAGTATGCTGGAGTTTTGGCATTTCGTCCTACAGGTGGCTTTTATATTTTGCTGAATATTGTAAACTTGTGCATTCATATTTGCATTCATATCTTCTTGTTCCTGGTAATTTCTTTAATTTATTCAGGTTGGACCTACTCTGAGACTATCGGCAACCAATTGGACCTAATCAAACCCACATGCAGAGGCAACATTACAATTTATGGTGAGATAATTGGAATTTGCAATTTTCATGCAAAGGAATAAATAAGGAAATTTATAAACGCAGAATCTAGATCTTGCTTCAATATGAATCATGTCATATATCATATAAGATTTGCTGAATTTAATGGTTCAGCTCTCTCGATTTGAAGTCTTTTTCATCGTCATTGACTTATACTTGTATACACTGATTTGCAGGGGTGCCCTACAGTGAACATTCTAGCTTCACAGAACTGCAAGAGTTTGTTCAGGTAGTTACACTGACATTTCGATGAACACATCAGCTTAACGATTTTTTGGGAACCGCTTTAGCTTTGTGTTATTCAAAACTTTGTGTGAAAGTATACACATCACACCCCCCCCCCCCCCCCCCCTTGATATTTATTTTATTTTGTTTCGTTCTGTCTTTCTGTTCAGTTTCTTAGGCCTGAGAAGATAATTCCTACAGTCAATGTAGGGAATGTTGTTAATCGGGGTAAGATGCAGTCCTATTTCCGGGATTGGCTGATGGCAACATACCACTAACTCCAGTTGTTAACATCTCATGCCTTTGGAGTTTGAGTGGTTGGTGTTCATTTTATCAATTTCTTTGTACGGGATTCTCTGTGACATTCCAGTTTTTTTTTTTACTGAGTTCAATTGATTTAAGACATGCATGTGGGTTAATTTTTAATCGACAGTGGTTTTGATCTCGATTTAACAATGACCTATTCTAATCCCAAGGTTATGAGACCTATAAATATCTGGAACCCAAGGTAAGCATGAATTTGGAATGCACAAAAGGAGGCCTTGAGAGAATGCACGACCGTCCTTTTCATCCAACAAAAGGTGATCCAAGTTACTTTTCTATAAATTATTGGAATTTTGAAACAAAGGCTTACAAGAAGAATTTCTAGAAAATAAGAAAGGGCTACAAATTCTCACCTATTTGCGCATTCAATTTTGCCAGGAGCTTGATTTAACCATTCATGTGATACCTTTTTTTATTATTTTTTTAATTATTTTTATTTTATATATTTGCCCTCAAACTCACCTATCCTATCTTATCTCCTAAAGCTTTTCACTTCTTGTTACACTGCGAGGTTGATTAGGATCAAATGAGGTGTTACTTTTCGTTATTGAATTTATGCATAATAGTAGAACTTGTTCTAATACTACTTGACAGGGCCTAGAGTGATCTAGAGCGAGTGAAGAGATTACTCACTTAAATTTTTTGCATAATACTTACAAATACAATTCTTACAACTTCTTAATCTTTGCTTGCAATAAATGAAAAACAAGCAATTTTAACTCTTAATAAAAATTTTATTAACATGAAAGTCACTTTTAATGTAACTATTAGTTTTGTTGGTTTACAATGAAACTATAATTTATTCATCAGTAAAACTCAATAATAAATATGAGTACAATGAATAACCTTAGCAAATTCTAAAAGCATCAATGCGGTATATTTTCTATGTTTAAGCATATTTATAATGTGTAAGAGTTATCTATTCATAATATATTTAGCACCGCTTTTTGAATTGGAAGTATTCTATACATGGCAACCATTGCTTGCATTTTCTAAATATGGAAAGTGAATCGTCTAAATTTTATTTTCAGGAGTCTTCATGATAGTTGCTTCATTATTGAATCACACTTACCACATCTTCATTACACTGTTCATTATATTGGCAAATGAAGTAATTTCATATCAGGTGCTGAAAATTAAATTTTGAATTTCATAATCGACTCTTCCATTAGACATTATGTTTCACCTGATATGGATAACTCCAGTTGTAGATAAATTTGGATGTGGATCTATTTCAAATGCAGATAGTTGTTTAAAATGCGAAATGCTTGTTTCTAGATACTTCATTGAGTGTGAATACTTCTCTGAGTGTGGATGCTTCTCCAAATGTGGATTTTTATTTTAAATGTAGATGCCTACTTCGAATGTGACTCCTCTGAATGTGGAGCGTACATCTAAATGCAAATTGCTTTCTGAATGTTGGTGACATACCCAAATAAATACTTTCTCTAAATACAATAGAACATTTTGGATCTGGACATTTGTTTTAATTTGGTTTAAGCCATAACCTCTTTAGCCTTTTACTTGCTTTGGCCACCATTGATTTATTATTGACTTCTATTGACTTTTGTGTGTGCCAACTTAGAGTTGACTTTTGTTCACATTATGTTGACTTTACCTTTATTCCATAAGTAGATTTTCTTGTCATCTTCTTTGAAGTCTATATCATTCCCATACTCATTTAAGAACACAAACAAATCTAAGAATGATAAGTATTAATCTAAGTGGAGTTTTAGTGATAATCAAATCCATTAAATATAACACTATGGCTTGATCCAATATTATCTAGGAATTGCTAAATTTCTTCTAGAAAGTAGGCAAACATGTTCAAATGGTAAATGTATCGACTCACATATATTTCCGTGAATTTTTTCTATGAAAGTTGAGATTCAACATTGACCTTTATGGTTGAAGGTTAAATGAACAACTTTCCTTGTGAATAAGTTACGTAAAAAATCATTAGGTGAAAAAAAAACCTCGGGTGTTCGTATGAATTGTTTGTTATTTGATGCATCATTATAGTTCCTAGATGTCGAAGATAGTGATGCAAAAGTATAAAATATTTTTTATCAACTTTTAGTTAGTAAAATTATTTGATTCAAATGTTTTTATAAATGTACAATACATGTTCGGTACGTGAAAATTTTATCTTGCTTCTTATCATATACATAGTAAATTATGCAAAGATATTTAACATTATTTTCATGTATCACTTCAATATGATAATGATGGCAGTGAATACCTTTAAAACTAAGCAAATATCTCAGCTAGAATATAGTGTGCCACCAATACATAATTTGGTATTATTTGACAAAATAATACAAGCTTTTATAACACCTCTAACAACATCAGATATTATACTGACATTATTTTTATCTAATGTCCCGCTCAAAAAATATTTATTATCTTAAATAATTGTATGTGTAGTTGCATTATTAAGAGCAAGTCTTTCGAGTAGTCATTATTAATTTATAATAAAATGCATATATTTTAATAAAAAATTAAAAATAATAAATAAATAAATAAATACCATTCACTAAGTTGAAAAATGGTGACGGTAAATTTCAATGCATAACTAAAAACACAACCAACAGTATTTAGAATAAAGAAAATACTAAAAGATAAAAAATAAACTAGTTTGCATCTTCCTAGACATCTTACTATTTATAATAAATAATCGATTGATCAATTTTACTATTTAGATCTTCTAAATGGGTCAAAACCCTAAATGTTTTTTTTAAATTATACATATAACACAATATTAATTATTAAAATACATATTTTATCTAAAAACTTTAATAAATTATGTATCTCCAAATTTAAAGAACTTATAAAATAAAATATATAATTTACTAATTTTTTTTATTAAAATACGCTATTTCAAAAATACTTTATAGTAATGTATGATTAACTACACATTAACTACACACCACAATCATCAAAAAATTTCTAACTTCGTTTTTTTCCCTTTGGTTGCCTTGGTAAAGGTCCGCAAGGTGCTTCTTCATATGACAAGCACGTAATTAATGCTTGTGCATTTGACACGTAACACTTTTCTCTATACACCTTTTTGGTGTGCTACTTTGGTTCGCCTTCTTAAAATTGTTGCCTTACTAATAGTCTTGTGAATTACGTCGTTTATAATTCATTCTACCTACACATCCACGTTCACGCCCAAATTCGTGTCAATGCCTACATCTACATTCACATCCATGTTCACGTCTTACTATTGCATTTTACTGTAGGAAAAGCAATGCTATGTGCTTCATGCAATGGTATTAGATCAAGCAGGATGTAATTTATACTAATATTTCACTCGCTTGAAATCGAGCCCCAGATTGAAATGGTGTTCGTACGAATCATAGCCCTGAACATAAAGGAAGCAAATCAATTTACACATGGCCGAACGGCCAGGCAAATCAGATAAAATTCAACGCCAGACAAATTCACACAATCACTGAAAAGGAAAAGACGTTTGAATTTTTGATACATACATCATAAACTCACAAACGCCTAAATTATGATTATATTTCTTAAGAATCTTGTATTTCCTGAACCGGATTTCAGTCACATGTCCAATGCTAGTGTAACTGGGACTAAATTTGACCGAGCCAGCACCTAGACCTCCATTTACCCAGATCTTTACTAGCTAAAAATGAGGAGGATGGTATCCCTAATCAAACTCAGTCATGACTCTCACTCCAATTATAAGGCAAATTCTGCTAATAATCAGACTTGCAACTCAAATTTTGATCACAGAGTTGAGAAAGATGCAAACAGCTAAGTACTCAAAACAAGTTACAACAGCCCCAATTGAACCCGAGTCCCCCTTTACCCAATCCCTTACCAAGTAAAGCTGACCACAAGGAAAACTTTTCAGTTTCCATAAACTAATTTTTTTGCAAATTATAATTAAACAAACACAAAACCTCTTCCCTGTGTTTTTCCAGAGCTGGAAGCCCAAAATTATGTCCACTTAACATCTCTTGCAAGCCTGCAGCGTAGTAAGAGACGAAACATAGGCAGCCCCTGTCTTGGGGAAGATGTACCTTTTTTGTTTAAGGGCTTACTAGGTCCTATCAGAGCAGATATACTGCCAGCATGTATAATGACGACATCTTACAGCTGGGGTTGGGGTCTTCTTCCTAAGAACCAAGTTACAAGTTTCAACAACAATCATTGCCTTAAAATTTCCAATTGCCCAAAAATGCAACCAAAACATATCACAACATCAAACATCACAGCCCCCTAGTATAAATATGCACTATATAACCTTTTACAAAATAAAAAATCTAGTCAATCAACCATGATATTTTCATTTTGCAGATTTTAATGTTCAATTTTCCTAATCAAAATATTCAACATTCAACACAATCAAGATTTCTCAATTATGATCTTGAAGCAACTATGCCAAGAACAGTTAAATCCATGACAGATTTCAATGCCTATACTGTCAAAGAAAAAGAAATAGGTTCTTTAGACAAAACCTTGAATGACAGATATTAAACAAAGCATTTGAATGTACAAACTCTTAAAATGAGCAACAATAATTCTATTGCCATAGCTCAAAATTAATGAATTGATTTAGATAATTCTAAATATGAAATTAAAGTTATGCACGTCAACCTAATCTTTAGTAGTGTCTAGCACTGAGTGGCACACACTCTATCACCTTAATGGTGGGTAGCAAGAGAAGAAGGTCAACACAGTTAACATTAAAAAAACATTAAGAATCTTTATCGCAAAAGAGTTAAGACCACTTCTTCTAGTTGAATCAATTAAGCATTGAAATGAAGAAAATAAATGACATTCCAATAAATGAAACAATGCAATTTTGAACAAAATCATCAGAATTCAGAAATAACAGCATAAGAACAAAGAGTTAAGAAGCAAGCTTGCTAAATTGGAAAATAAGACTATCAGTCAAGTTTGATGAGATGATACGCTTTTCCTAATTCTGAAAACTAGTACGTTAAAAAAGAAGAAGATAAAGACTCCCGCCAATCAAGATCAATCTCGGTACCAGTCAGACTCCATCTGAACATGAATGGTGTTTCAGAAGCAGAGAGAAGCAAGGCTTCATTTAGCCGTATCTCTTGATGCTGACAATCTTAGTAATGGGGGCATAGGTAGGCAGAAAATGAGCAGTGTGAATGTGACATGAAACATAATATTCATTCATGAACTCTATATCACAGGATATCACATTTGAAATCTAGAGGATCCTAAACCCACGGGAAAAGAGATAGACAATGGCTCTGAACAGACGACCAACCAATATGGTTCATCAGATTCAATCACATCTCTCAAGGATGTGAAAATGCAAATCCAGGTGATTTCAATAATCAGGTGATTGGTGTATGCAACCTCATGAGAAATACATACCGCATTAGTGTAGTCATAGATAAGGAAACAAAAAACCATGCAGCTTTTAAAAAATAATGTTCTGAAATGATAAGACTAAAATGAACTTAAACCAAAAAATAGAAAGATCAAATCATGGGTAATCGCTTTCTTTAAAACATAATCTATCTCATCACGTGATTTATAAAAATAAAAAAAGGCCAACACAGATTGCAAGCTCTTGGAAAGTGAGACAAACCTGCAATTGTTGAAGAAACATCTTAATGGAACACAACTGACAAGAAGCAGGGGAGGGATTTGCACTAGTAACAGAATGATTTCCAGGCTCACAAAAGAATGTGGGCTTGGATAGTGGGAAAGAAAACTGGATCAAATTGCAAGTTTCAAAAAGAATCAATGCCTTCAAAGTTTTAATTTCCTAAAAGTGTTTGTTCAACCATTAACTTCACCAAACTTCAGGAGATCCTCCCTTCTGTATCTAAAGGCCCATCCATTATCCAACAAAGCTTCATATTTAATGAGTTTATCATTAATTTTTTTCCCAGTTTAAACATCTATTACTCAACAGAAACAAACAAGATTAGAGACTCTTGGTTAGGTAATAGTGATCTCAAAGCAACTAAGCTCAAAACAGTTAAAACTATCACACAGTTTAATGACTAAATGGTCTTTTTTTCTTTTTAATAAAAAGAAGTCCGTCAGTTTAGACAAGCAATCCTCAACCCTTGAATGCTATACAAAAAGCACTTGAACATGCAAGCTTTTAAAACAAGGAACAAAATGTGCACCGCCACAGCTGAAATCTGTCTAGCTTTAGATAATTCAAACTATAAATTCAACCCTTAAAGCTATGGTATATAATGGCATTGCCTAGCAATGGTCGGCACAGCCCTTGTCAGACTTCAAGGGTGGTAGTAAGTAGTAAGAGAAGAAGTTTAATACAGTTTTACACTAAAAACATTGAGGAACTCCAGAGAGTAAAAGACCATTCCTCCAATAAGCATTCAAAAATCAGTTAGCAAACAAACCACATTCCAATAAAATGACCCATCACTGTAGGTTAGTAGGTAGGTATGAAACATGCGCACCATGAAATAAAAGACATTAAGTCAGTCTGTATTAACAAAGTGACCTTCAAATTTAAGTTTGATGATAACATCATTACACTGTCTAATAAAGACACGCACGCACACACCAAACGGTCTCTGAAAAAAAAAAGAGGATCAAGCCTGAGTACCAGAAAGAGTCTTCATCTGAACATGATTAGAGTCGCCAAGGGAAGAAGGGGCGGCGGCGGAAAGGGTGGGCAAAGCCTCGTAGGAGCCGTATCTCCTGACGCCAACGGTCTTGGTGACGGCGGCGTAGGTGAGCAAAAAGATGAGGAGGGTGAAGGTGACGTGAACGACGAAGGCGAGGTCGAGGATGGCGACGGCCCTGAGCCTGGACTCCTCCAAATCGCACTTGGTGGAGCCCTCGACGCCACTGACGACGTCGAGGAGGCGGTGGCAGCCCTCGGGGATGAAGGCCTCGACGTAGAGGGAGAGGCCGGTCTGGAGGGACCAGAGGCCCTGGAGGCAGACGGAGGCGGCGAGGGCTGCGTCAGCAACGAAGAGGCGGGGGAGGCAGGCGAGGAGGAGGCAGAGGAGGGAGGAGAGGGCGGAGACGCGGGCGGAGAGAGCGTCGCAGCGGGACTCGAGGCCGGAGGAGAGGGCAACGGCGGAGGCGGCGGAGGAGGAGTACTGGAGGAAGAAGGCGGCGGAGGCGAGGGCGAAGAATAGGTCGGAGGGGAGGGGGAGGAGGTCGGCGTGGTGGAGGTGGAGGGAGAGGGAGAGGAGGAGGAAGAGGAAGAGGACGGCGGCGGACTGGAGGGAGGTGAAGCGGTGGACGGGGGTGTGGCCCTTGAGGAGCGGGTCGGCGTCGGCGGAGACGACCAGGGCGTGGACCAAGGCGATGAGGAGGGAGAGGGTGAGGAGGTGGAGCTGCAGGTTCTTCACCAGGCGGTGCCACTGCCCCCCCCAAGACTACTGGGAGCGGGTGGTGTGGCTTCGCCACGTACTCGTTCGGAGATCTGCAATTCAGGTGGTTCCGGGTGGCGCAGATAAGGTGGTACAACCCCAGCGAGACCAACGCCGTCGACGAAAACATGTGGTACATTAGGGCTGCCATCTCTCTCTCTCTCTCTCTCTCTCTCCTTCTCCCTCTCTCTCTCCCTCTCTCTCTCTCTCTCTGTCTCTAAGAGTCTTCTTATCGAACAGGCAGACAGACAAACAACCAAACAAGCCCAACGTTTGTATTTGTCTCTTTTCTTTTTGGGTAATGGGTATTGATGTTGTTGTGGGTGATCTTGGCGGCGTCACATCACATCGGCCCTTTTCCTTATTGCCAGCCGGCCGCCGCTGCTACCAATCAACCGCGGTGCCTTCGCTCCTGCCGGTGGCGAGGGATGAGGTAGAGAGACTCTCTCGTGTTGTGTTGTGGCCTTCCTTGTGGGTGTGAGAGTACATGGAGTTTGACGATCTGCTTCCTATCAAAGCTTTTGTAGGTTCAACCCTCTCTCTCGGATCGTATCCTAATTTTTATTTACTTGCTCATTATTGTATTCGGTCAGAGTCGTTTACCGGCCCCTAATTGGCTCATTTTGCCTTCATTTCACTTTTTATTTTAATTTGTTTTTCCCAATCAAGCTTCCGTGATGTTTTCTCTCTGTTCAGATATTAAAAAAAAAAAAAAAAAAAACGGGGACAACACTGCACCGCGTGAACTTCTTACTAAATGTGAAGAGAACAGTTATTTGGATGATACAAAATGACTAACTAAAATTTAGTGATAAATTCTTATGTGAGCGTGCTCGAGAATATAAAAGCTTGGGAGAAACTATTTATATGTTTATAAAATATAAAAATTATAGTTTAAAATGTATTTTTATTAATTTTAAATTCATCAAATTTATTATTTTAAAAATAATTTTATTTAAAAAATAATACCATCCAATCAAACATCCTAAAAATATTTAATAAAAATATAAATACAATAACTTTATACAACCATCTTTATTGGAAAATTTATACATAAGGATAAGAACTTGTGATTTGAGACCTAGAGTTAGCTTTGTAATGTATTAAGTTTCTGAATAAATTGATAGACAGTGTGCTTGGAAAATGAATAATTGTGGAGTAATCATCCAAGTATCCTAGTTTGCTCGTCTTTTATTTATGTGGTAATGTAATTTTGTTTGTGTTTTATAAATGTATGTTTGGTTTAGAAACCCTGGAGATGGGTCGAAAATAATGTTTATTAGGATTGATATGTTTTTAATATATCTAGTTCAATTAATCATAAACAAACAAGGTACTCAATCATATTTTTCTATGAAGATAATTATAAATACATGTTTTTGTACACCCTAATATATTATATATATCTCTTACATTTTGTGGGCACATTTTTAATTTTAAAAAATATATGTAATTTTTTAAAATTTAAATATTATTTTATCAATTAGGATTCAAAAAATTTTTAAATAATTTGAATACGAAATTACCCAAAGTAACATCATATACACCAATTGTTTCACACGAAATATTATATATATAGCTACAATTAAAATTAATAAGTAATATAATTTAATGTCTCATAATTTTTGTAACAAATATGTTGCTAACTATAATAGTGTTAAGTAAATTATACAATTTTAAAAAAATAATCCGACTTGATTATAAGAGGATTTAGTTAGCTTTTATGTTTTTATATTATTACTTGTGATTTAGATTATGTCAATTGTAGTTTAGGATAATAGTTTCTAGACATAAGTTTCACGGTTTGTATCTCGGCTCCCTACCTGAACTTTCTAGACCTGTCCCGTGTATGAACCGAAGTAAGTTCTAAGTTTGATATCTCAAAGTGTTTTATTTCGAACCGAAAGTCCCTTAGAGTTTGAGATCTCAAAGTGACATCTCAAACTAGGGAATTACTAACCGATAATCTAGAATTAGAAATTCAATGCGTGACACTTGTAAATATTAAATATGTTATCTTGTTTTTGGTTAAGTTTAAATTAAAGAAAAGTTTATTTGCAGGTTTATATAGGTAATTTGTGCAGGATTTTTTTTGTCATTGGAATGATAAGAATAAAAAATAATAAAAATAATTAATATCAATTCAACGATAATAAAGTGTTCATTTGTAATTTACATGCACAATGTACATGCATATAGTATTACTCTTAAATTAAAATAATGTAATCAAGATTTAATGTATTATAGCTTTATGATATAATTGCTATAAAATTAATATATAAATACCATATTATTATGTTTAATTTATTGAGATGTTAAATTAAAAATATAAAATTATATATTAGGTCATTTTTTACTTATGGTCTTTTATGACATTCCCACTATGGATGAGTGCAAGTTGGCTCCAGCACTACAAAATATTCGCATGGATCTTTAATATTGTGATATCTTGTTAACATTTGTTTTAAAAATCGACCGATTGAATATTCATACAATATTCGTCATATCTATAAAATTTTACGATGATCTAACGATTAATATTTATACAAATTCAATTAAAAAAACTTAATAAATAAATAAAAATATTATTTATTTATTTATTTATTTATATTTTTATAAAATTTCACTTAAATTTACACAAAAATTAATTATAAAATTTTACAGAGATATTACATAATATTCAATCTAATAATTAATTTTTTAAATAAATATGCTATCTGTTTTGCTTAGATTGACTCATGCAAGCACTGTTATTGATGGAGTGCGTATTTCTGCAACACGACATGCTTTGAAGAATGCATTCCATTCACACTAAAGCTGTAAATAATCCCTAACCCCTAATTTATTATGAAATGGCTTCGTTGAGAAAGTAATACTTTATTATTATGGCATTTTAGTCATTTCACAATACATTCACAATACATTGGGTGTGAAAAAAATAATGTAAATTTAAGAGCTTCCTTATTAATAATTTTTTGAAGTAAGTTAATACATTAAAAGCAAATCCACCAATTTTGTTATTATAGTGTAGCCGAATCCAGCATTTTCGTTGCATTTCTTACGTGTCAGACAAGCTCTACTTCTACATAAAAGGACACCCCCCCCCGTAACAATCCAACGCAACGAAAAACTGGCAAACAGTGACAACATGAAAGATAAAACTATCAATTTACAAAGTAAAACAACATTGGAATATATGACAGGACTCAGCTATCAGGAAAGCTTTATATTGCAGCGGCACACACACGCCATGGTTGGCCCTCATATGATAAGGACAAGGACTACAACAATCACCACCACCACCAAAATCACCAACAGCCACCAACACTGTTGTGCAAGACAAAAACAAACAATTCAGATGGCATAACAAAAGCTCATATATGGAACTACGTTTCTGCGGTTCGGCATATTGGTGCATTATGAAGAGAGCCAAAAGTTGATGCGATCACTTCAGCTATAAAGGAAATATTAATCTGTGTTTACTACTCACCCATGAAGTTCCAGATCTTGCACTTTTGGAAGCCTTAGATAGCTGTACTCTAGCTTGGATTGTCCCAGCAGAGGAAGCCTCAATATTTGAATGAATGTCATCTATTAATATGCGATGGAATCCCCAATCAAATAAAATAAAACTATAAGCTTCATAATCATACAAAAAGACTGTAGCTTAGTTTCCATCTTACCGATAATAACACCTTGGTCTTGAACTAAAACAGCAAGATCCTTAAATATTTCATGTACTTGTCCAATTTCGTATTGAATTTCCCTAATACCCTGTTCCCGTTCCTCAATTATGGCCTCATTAAACACAACTTCGTTTTCAAATAGCAGCAATTGTTGCCTGCATAAATAAACCCACGCACCACATAGGATTATTAGATGTGGTAGGACATGATGCATGCCCTCAAACCAAAATATACTAAACATTCCGTTTCCCACATGCAAAGCAGCTAATCCGCTGAAATATGCCAATGTGTTTACAAAAAGTCAAAACTAAAATTCTACCAATCACCATGACCACTTCAAGTGTCTAAAACAGATTATATGAAAATATTTACATGCTGCAACCCACTAAATTTTATTGCTGATGATGAAGACAAGGCGAATCGAAAGAAAAATATGGCCAAGATTTTAGCACAGAAGCAAAAGTTGATAATCTGAACATTGTTGGGCCTAATCATCAACATAACGTGACCTGTGGGATTGGACTTATTGGTAGTGAAAAAAAACTATTTTATGTGTAAATGGAAAACACCCAAATATAACAGAAATACCAGAGATCAAAATTTCAAATATCATAGATGCGTGGCAACTGGGAATAGCTACTACCACTTTTGTTCAACTAGAAGAGCTTGGCTCCCTTGATCCACGATAGGATCCGAAACCTCACCAGAAGTGGAGCTGCATCAAAAGGCATAAAAAATATTTTTTTATTAAAAAACTAACTTGAAAATACTTGGATGACAAGGCGCCATGAAGGTTATTTAGAGACAACTAGGGAAAGCAAGCATAAGCATTGAGCACTAACGTACAATGTTGGCATGGAAGATGAAGGAATAGCAAGTGAATAAGTAGACTCGCGCTCAGCAGCACGCAGCTGAACCTTGTTGAGCTCTTCCAAGGTGCTATGGAAATCCCTTGCGAGCTTAGCATCACCTATGTTTTTACTTGGCTGAACAGTCCAAGAATCCCAAAAGAATAAAAAATAAAATCTTGAAATATTAGCAGAGCCGAAGCCAGAAAATAGGAGAGAGAGAGAGAGAGAGAGAGAGAGAGAGAGAGAGAGAGAGAGAGAGAGAGAGAGAGAGAGATACATCGAAGTTGGAGGCCAAATCGGTTTGGGTGAGAGATTTGAGGTTAGCAGAAGTTTTCTTCACCATCTGCATTATTTTTAGCCTCGCGCTGTGCCTGTTCGATCCTATGCCCACTCAGTCTCAGACTAATTGCCCAAAAAAAGAGGGAGAGGGAGAGAGGGAGAGAGAAAGAATCAACACAACAGAACATACAGATTTAGGCGGAGGTCTGGAGTGTCCTTGTCGGTGCCGATGGAGTCTACAAGTCGGCGGAAGGAGGCAACGGCGGTGTTGATTTCGAAAATACCAGCGGCGACAGCCTGCGACGGACTGTGAATGCGAGCGCGAGACGAAGAAGGCCTTGCGCCACTATCCTGGAGATCCTCAAAGCTCATAGCGGCGCGTGTGACTGAACCGCGGCGACGATGAAGAACAGCGACAGGGAGAAGAGCCGGGGAGGCTGTGGTTTATGAATTGGGACACACGGAACAGCAACCGGAGGAAGAGACGGTGGATTTATTGGATTTTGAGATTTAAAATAAATAATAAAATATAAAATATAGCAGTGTGAGAGGAAGAGAGAAAATCAATTCTAGTTCTTACGTCTAAGAGAGAGGAAAGTGGAGAAGAAGAATTGGTTTCTGAAAATTTTGGCTCATTTAATCTATGAAAACAACTTCAGGAAGTTAATTTCACCCTTCTATTGGATTCATCATGCTTAGTTTGTGCAGAATTTATGAATTTAGATAAGCTCTAAAATTTGAAGAAAATCAGAAATTTGTGTTATATTAATTAAATTGAAGATTGTATGACATTTTAAAATGTTATTTCTAGTTTGTCTGATTTCTTATTAAATAATGAATTAAAAAAAGCTTAAAATTTGAGAAATTAGAATTTAAGGCCATTTCTTAATTACAAATCCTAAAATTGAAATCTCATGTATTTGCTCTGGTAGTGATTGGTTCGAAAGTACTTCATAATTAAGGATTTGTCCACCCATGATGTATTTTCTTATGAGCTGAAGAAACTCTAACTACGGGGTGGAGGTAAGCCTAGAAAACCGACTCCAGGAGAGTCGGGTGGCGACCTTTACAACTATGATCCAATCCATATCATATTTCTAGGCTTATCAGGCGATAGAACCCCCATTCACCAATTCAATGAGGACAATACTTAGGGGAACTACATGTGACCAGATAATAAAAGTAGTGGAAGGCCATAAATCAAGCCATGGCTGGAAAACCTCAAGGTGACCAACTAACAGCTAACAAATGCGATTAGATCCCAAAAAAATAAAAATAAAAATAAAATCCTAAAATTGGATAAAATTTGATATAAAGTATGTTATATTTCATGTTTGATCATGTTTAAGAGTAGTTTAATCCATATGATTCTTTTTAATGGCCTATTTTAGTGTTTCTTTGTGTACAAGATTAGATTTTGGGATATTACAGTTCATCTATACAAATATATAGAAAAGAAGAGTTTTGTTATGTTGCGGCATGCAATCGTGGCTATTGAAGGAGGGATATGTGAAGGTTTGAGGGTTGGCCGTGACATATGGCCATGACTGTTGACATCACAAGGGTCTCCTTTAGCAAGGCAGGCTAGCAGCTCCCAACCATTGCGGTCAAGTGTTGTAACTAAATCCTGTTTTGTGTACAAATTTTGTCCATTTGACTTGTTGTACCTATTTGGACCCCATAATAGATATATGTGTTGTCAATGTTATAACCTTATTTTTATGCTATATGATGTTGTTTTGACTTGATATGCGTGAACGATAGACATTTTTTTGTGAGGGTCCTAATGGTATGATGTAATGCTATGATGATTAACTTATGTGTCTGTGCATGTTTCTATTTGTGATAACTGTGGCTAAATTTTGAGCCTAATGTGTATGGTGGGTTGCTTTAGGTAGGCACTTAAGGCCCCTAATACTAGAGTACTAGAGCGATGGTTTGGCACTCTAAGGCCTAATGTTGGAGGGCTAGTGTCATGATGGTGTGCGGTTATTGTGAAAAGGCGAATAACCCTAATGTTGGTGGATTGTGTTATGATTAATGTGTAAGAGTTGATGACCCTAATGCTAGAATACTATTGTGGTGGGATATGATCTGGTATGATATCACAAGCTAAGGCCAAATGATGTGTATTTTGCATGTGATGCATGACATTTATTTCTCATTCTTTTGGTATAGTACAAAATTACACTTAATCTATAATCATACAAGTTATATGACTGCCCATTATATAGTCTTTATATGTATTAATCACCAATCCCTTCAACATTAAGACGCATGCATAAAGAGTCATTTATCAGTTTTAGAATTTATTAAATTTGAAAATGTAACAAGTTGGTATCATAGTATAAAATATTTTAACCTAAGTTAATGAGAAATGATTGATTGATATCATAGAGCTTAGAAGGCTATAAGAAAGAAGCCTGATCAATATAGACCTTTCATGTGTTCCGAGTTACTTTAGAATCAATCAAATCATTTTAGAATGCATTGAGATGGATACATAACCACCATCATGATTGTGTGTGCATTATTTAGGCACTAAGATTGTGCATAAACTCTGATGATGATATGCAATGTATGGTGCCATGGTGGCACATGACTATGATAACCATGTAGTATGATTGAGTGCTAAGTACTAGCACATAGCTTATGTAGCCAGATGATTAAAATCATGTTGTGATGTATGCAATGATTATGATAGAGGAATACACACCCTAATAATTTATAATAAACCTACGTGTTAAGTTGTGAATTATTTGACAATTGATTGTTTGAATGTTTGATTAATGAAAAGAAAACCCTAGATTGCAAACAAAGATTTTGTTATTTAAAGGTTTGTTTAAAGGGTGGTGAAACTGATTCACAATAACCCCACAACCTTTTCCCTACTTGTGAATTTCAGTACTCATCTTGATGAACTCGTGTGTAATTCATTTACCTGCTTCGTCAACTCATGAAGTGCAGCGAGTGCCAGTAAGGCACCGTAGAGATATACCCCGTCCCTAATACAATGCTCAATCTTGAACTTTACAACATGCTCTAGTGGCTAATCCATAAGTCCTTCGAAAATACATCCAAAGACTAATAAACAATGGGCGATAACACACCTTCACCCTCTTGAGAAACCTTTACAAATGATAGGTATTAAATGGTTAATGTCAATCCAGTACTGCCTTATCGATCCACCTCTACTAGCCCCAATGTCCTCGTGAAAGCCCAAGATAAGCCAATCATAACAAACTGAGGAACAGATTTCACTGGGTTATCGCATCCTCTTCGACTGACTGAACTGAGGCCCTGACTGAGCCCTCAGCTATTTTACGCCTATTGTGCCTAACAAGCATCACTCATACTCAGCTATCAAAGCTTTAACTACCAAGTTAGCATACGTGGTCAAACCTAACAATTCAACTCTAAGCCCCATCGTCAGCCTCAAGCCTTCCATAAACCTATGGGCTTTCAGGATCTCCCTAGATATCCCTCAATAGCAAAGCAACTCAAATATGTGAAGACCATCTCATCCTCTACTATAATGCAATTCCCCTAGTGGCTTAGCGAAGTAGTGCTCAAAAACTCAACCCATATCATTTGGTTAAACGGGAGCTAGCATCCACCACCTATAGGCATTATCGTGAAACATATAACTAGCCAAACATACCTTGGCCTTATTTAGACCTATAGGAACAAGAAGATGATCATCCAGTTCTCCACCTTCATTGGATCATAATCACTATAGAACTTGTTTAGCTTCTCCTTCTAAAACCTCAAAGTAATATCTTGACGGGCTATCTCATGGAACCTCCCTTTGTGGGGTAAAAGGCCGACAAACTTCCTGCTACCCCATAACCTGCTGTATAAGTTCTTTGGCTACCTTTTTGGTCAATCCCCAGAGTTTAACTATAATCTAATCTGGACTGCAAAGTCTATCCCTAGTCTAATCGCCAGTAGTCCTGCCTCAAAGAATGCCTCATTTACAAGTTAGTACATGGCAGACATGATATTTTCCAGTGCACATTTTTTTAGTAGCTCCTAGAGCACACCACTCACAAATACCATTTTTGCTTTGAAGTGCCAACCCAAGAAGTGTCACCTATAATACCATGATTCTGCAAGGAAGTGCAAGTCACTGAGTAATTTTAACAGAATATCCATTACGAGAATGAATTTTGAATTATTAAATAAAGTCACAGAGTAATCATCAATAAAAGCAATAAAATATTAAACACAATATAAATACAGGCTCCATATATGGCAAGCTTGATAATTTTAATTTTTTCTTGAAGGCCTATTCCCATAGCAATATAGATAGGTACATTGTGAATTTATGAGATGTGTCATTAAGTTGGGGTTGTCATTTTTCCATATTCCCTGCTATGGTTACTAAGCTTCACCCTTGTAACCTGCGAAGGGGGGATACTAGTCAGATCCACTAAGGAGCAATGAAACAGGCAACGAGAATAATGTCCCATACCTTGGCATTATACATCCCACTACATGTATATTGTACTCTAGATCCTTGCATCACTTTGTTGTGAAAATTCGGTAGATATTAGCAGATTCTAAGTGATCTGTGGAGGACCCAAGTTTGCACAACCGACATCCTGAGAGCTGTTTCCATTTGCATGATCTTGCCTTTCATATTCATGGCTACATTTAACACATATCGTGCAAAAACTAGATGCACCGTCAATGCATACAGCAGTAGAAATAATAAGATTTTGGGCTATTTTTGTACAAACTAATATTTTATGACTGTGGGTAGCGAGGCATGAAGCTCTGCCAGGCACTGGAAGACCCAATTGAGAAGTTGCTCTCTTGGTAGCTCCAAAAGTAGTTCTGCCTAAAGTCAACGAGGAATTGATAAGATTAAGATACAGCGAGTAGTTTTGGTTGAAAATCAAAATCATTGGAAATTCAGCACATGTATTTATAAAAATCTATCAAAGAGCAACATCTTAAAGAGGGACATTCCCATGGATGTGTAGTGCCTAATAAATGTTTTGGAGACAGCGAAGAACGTTTGAACTATGGACCAAAGCACATAAATAAAATCTCTACCACTGGTTGGCTGTGCTCGACTACACATCAAACATGCATGGCATACAAGGAAAGCTTGATAAATTCTAAAAATACAGAATCTTGTCTGAAACAAAACTAGTCCAATAGTTCAAATCTTTTCCTGAACTAAGAAAATAATGATCATTCTTAAAAAATTCTTTTTTACCATGTCCACGTATAACATAAATCAGAAAGTTTTTCAGCTGGATCTTTAAGAAAGGGTATCACACACCTGCTTGGATGGTAATTTGTGAAAGAAGACAACAAGATTAAATATCATTACAACCAACTTCCATAGGGGCATTAAACAAGAGACAAATTATTACCTTCATCAATCCATCCTCAAATTCAAGAGAAGTTCGATGAATGTCAGAGACCATTGAATCTGTTATCAGCTTAAAGACCTTTTTGCTCATGCTTGTTTTCATCCAAACAGTATTTCCTAAAGCATAAATTCTGGATATCCCAAGATCCGCTGCCATTCTCCTCACATAAAGTTGCTTTAATAAAATTTCCATGGAAATTGGTTCCTTCCCATATTGACGACGAAGATTTTCAGCAAATTGCATAAGACTCCAAATGTCTTTCTCTGCAGCTTTCTCAGCATCGTGTATTGTTTTCATCGGGTTCTCCAGATAATTAATGTACTCAGAAGGGAGGTGAGGATTTGTAGTAATGTCAATCTGGCAGAAGAAATAGAACTAACGTAAGAATAACTGCGTTCACTTGTTCATTCTGTACGAGAAAGTAATACACATAATAGTCAGAGAAACATTAAAAACAAAACAATTTATTTTCATGTTGGACAATACAGTAAGAGTCCACAAACCAGCAAACCCATCAAGTTATGCAGGACAGCCTAAAAACACAAAATGGGTAACTGTATGCACCTATATAAATAGTGGAAATTTGTTTAGATGGTGAACATCAACATATTGCATCAATCCGTGGCGCAATAAAATCCACATAATTTTAATCTATATTTCAAGGAGATACCATTCCCAGTTGTATTATACCTTATGGGTTTACGATCTAAAAAAAACAAAAAAAAACATGTATTTGAAACTCCAAATCTAAACTTTGAAGATAGGTTTTTTTTTCATGGAATTCTCTTTTATTTATAATAAGAATAATTTTTATTCATTGGGATATTTTATCATACAAAAGGAGCAATTAGATATTTTAAAAAAGATTTCAAAAGAAGTTTGTCTGTTTTCCAAGTTTTTTTTAGACATGCAATTATGCAGTCCGAATTGTGGAGTTCGACAAAAGCTTATGAAGAGAAACATAATCTTGCATCAAAATATTTTGAGTTTTGACAATTACAAAATTTGATAATTCAAAGGCATTTGAAAAAAAAAGAAAAAGAAAACAGAAGACAAAGGTTTTGACTTCAAAACATTATTCCATGCCTTAGGTGGCATTCAATGAAACCAAAAAAAAGAAAGAGAGAAGAAGGAAGAGAGAAAAAATATTACATTTTGAACGGTCAACCTTTATATAAAAAGAATAATGTTTTATTAATCACTTAGATTCTCAAGTTGTAAAAAGACCTGTGATTTTCACAAAACTGAACTTTCTAGCCTTTAGAAACTCGAAAATATTTAGACATCAATTTTTTTTATTACATTTCTCTCTTTCTTTTCTGCATAGCTCATAAAATATATTTTTGAAAATAGCATTACGGCTCCTAGCAAACTTGCAGTGTTCATGGAATGGCTTTCTTCGAAGAAAGCAAGAAAGAGCCCATCAAGCTCTGATGCCTTATCACCATTACAACTCCGAACCATCAACTCAATCTCCTACTTTGTAAAAGGCCGCTCAAGCCACAAAGCATCGTCATCCAAAATAGTATCAAACTGAAGTCCATCTAATAGAGGTCTACATAACCCAGTTTCGCTATAGAGCCTTGTAAAAATGAACCACATGCTCCCCAATCTCATCCTAATTGGAAGAAGGAACACCATCAATCAACAACTCATTGATGGTATTAATGTTCGTATGAGAATTAACAAGGCAGTGAAAAAATTTAGAATTTCTATTCCCTTCTTTCAGCCAGAACGCATGAGACTTCTGCTGCTAACAAATGTCAGCCATCAAGAGGAGCCACTCCATATTGGTAGACAAAAGTTCCCTATGCCCCTTCTCTTTAGTGGATGATTGATGGACGCCCTCCTTCCCATCTAACACCCACAAACTCCCTAAGATAGTTTGCTTCTGAGCAGAAATATACTCAAAAACTGTGTTGTTTCACTATTTCAAATCCTCCTTCGATAATTTTAGCTTTTGGCCCAACACAAAACTAAGAGAACCCACCATGTGGTAAGAATCTGTTGGATTCTCTTTTTATTATTTTGATTTTAAATTCAAAATTTTTTAATTTGAGTTATTTATTGTGTTTGAATTTGAATTAGAGAATTTTTATTTGAGTTATTTATTGTGTTTGAATTTGGAGATTTTTATTTGAGTTATTTATTGTGTTTGAATTTGAAGGTTTTTATTTGGGTTATTTATTGTATTGAATTTGAGAGTTATTATTTGGAGTATTTATTGTGTTTGAATTTGAGGTTATTTATTGATTGTGTGAATTTGAAATTGGAGGGACTTGGAAGGGTATTAAGGTATGAGTGAGGATATGCTTGATTTTGAAAAAAAAAATTAATTAGAATATAATTGTACGGGGAGAAACGACTGCCTCTCGAACTACAAACCAATTATTATATTTTATTTTATATTTTGTCTACCAATAAAATTATTTTTATCAAATTGGTATTAGAGCGCGATCTTTAGACTGATGGGTGCGAAAAAAGTCAAAATTTTAGAAGAGAAATTGGAGGTAGAGATCAACTTCATCAAGGCCATCATTGATGAGCAATTCGAAGCCACCAACAAACAATTCTCCACTTTGGTCACCAACAAACATTTCTCCACCTTGGAGGCCATGCCGCACAAACCGATAGAGCTCAAACAAAACCCTTCGAGCGTTCCTTCAACCAAGGGAGGGATGGTGAATGAGCTCCCTGGCAATCACAGGTGGGAGCTCCCTAGTGATTACAATGGTGAATGAGCTCCCTGGCGACATAGCCGAGGGTGACGAGGCCGAGAAGGAAACGCCGCGTGGCCTGACGTGGTTGATTTGAGCGGATCGAGAACCCACGAAGAAGGCACCGAGAGACCTCGTCCAAGAGTTGTCTTCTCAGGCGTCAAGCGAGGCGATAGCAGCAGAGGTGGTTGGATTAGGTCTGAACACGGTGGTGTTGATGGTTATGGAACGCCAAACAAACGACCTATATATGGTGGCAGCTACCTGGCACCGGCATGGGGCACGCGAACCACGAGAGCCTTGGCATGGAGGGAGCACAATTGGCCATCATGGGGTAGAAGAGTTCGTGGCTGGCGAAGGTGAGTTCGTGGTTGGCGAAAGTGGTCCTAGCTATGGACTAAGGAGGTCGACCCGTTGTGGGGTGCGCGATGGCATAAGGAAGCACAACGAGAAACCTCATTCACTGGAGGACCAAACCCTGGGTAGCCAGGGCAACAACTAGGGCAAAACGGTGGTGGATAGACAACACCATTTGGGGAGGTGCTGAGTTCGGGAGAGGGCTAGCACGGGGTGCAACAATGCCTAGGAGGGAGCTCAGCCCTGGGTAGAGGAGAGGAGAGGAGAGGAGAGCAAACCGGAGAGCAAACTCACCTGGGAGGAAGGAGGCGTGGTGCACGAGAGTATAGCTTACTTCGGTGCCTTGGGAGCAAGGGCATGATGTGGGAAATGGCTCTTGGGTTGGCAATTTTCAGAATCGAGAGAGAAAAGAAGGCTGGAATGGGTGTAGGGCCTCTATGACACGCAATCGGTATGGGCATCCTCAATGGGGGCCGGATTCAAGGCTTCGCAAATTAAAAATGCTCATATTCGAAGGGGCGAATGTGCATGAATGGTTGTATCTAGTGGAACGCTATTTTACCCTTAATGGCTTCTCAAAAAATAAAAGGTTGATCGTAACAGGTGTTTGTTTAGAAGGTAAGGAGCTAGCATGGTTCCAATGGCGCGAACGAGTTGTAATTCTACGAGGAGATTCAAGTTTAAGCAATACTTTGGTGTCGCTTAAGAATATGTCAAAGGCGATTCAGGATACGGGGCAAGATTCTTTATGGAATTTAGCATTCTCGAAGGGACACCCTCCAAGTCACATGGGGTAATCTCAGGACTGGTTCAACAATTGTTATACCCTTTTGAGGGGATTTTTCAAATGGCTACAGGTCTACCCCTACAACAAGATCTTGAGCATGCAATCATGCTTAAAGATGGAGCCTCCACCATGAGTGTCCACCTATACCGTTACCTCTAGATACAAAAGGATGAGATTAAGCAATTAGTTATGGACATGTTGGAGGCTGGAATTATACAACCAAGCGTGAGTCCATTTTCAAGTCCAATTTTATTGGTAAAGAAAAATATGATGGTTGGCGTTTTTTGTATCGATTATCATGCCTTAAATAAGGTGACGGTACTGGATAAATTCCCGATTCCGGTGATTGATGAGTTATTGGACGAGTTATAATGTGCGGCACTATTTACTAAACAAGTTACATTGTGCGGTAATTTTATTGTGTCTGAATTTAAATTAGAGAGTTTTTATTTGGGTTATTTATTGTGTTTGAATTTGGGAGTTTTTATTTGAGTTATTTATTATATTTGAATTTGAGAGTTTTTATTTGAGGTATTTATTGTGTTTGAATTTTAGGGTTATTTATTTATTGTGTGAATTTAAAATTGGGGGGGACTTGGAAAGGTATTAAGGTGTGAGTGAGGATATGCTTGATTTTAGAAAAAATTTAATTAGAATATAATTGTCCTGGGAGAGACGGCTACCTCTTAAAGCTGCGACCAATTACTCTGTTTTATTTTATATTTTGTCTACCAATAAAATTACTCTTACTCAGGTTCCTCTCAAAATCTCACCAAGTGCGAACTGTCTACTCAAAACCATTGGTCCTTAGCCACATCTTCTCAAATAAAAAAGGCCACTTGCTCTGCGAAATAGAACATCTACACAAACTGATCAACCACATTTATGAACATACAAACATAGAGAAAGCCCCAATAACCCCCTCCAACTTTTCCACAACTTTGATATCCCAAAGCAAAAAGAATGCCTCCCGAAGCTTCAATGGAACCTAAAAAAATCCAATCAACAAACCGGCAATGCCATAGGCTCCGCACGATTATATCTATAATAATGTCCAGCTTAGTCTCCTGTAAACAAACAACATCCACATGCCAACCCTAAAGCAAGTTCTTAACACAATCTCTTGGACCGGGCATTTAACCCCTGCATATTCCAAATTAATAATTTCAGACTCATTAATCAAAAGAAACTTCCCCTCCTTGCAACTGGTGTTTCCTGTCTCCACCTTAGGAGCCCGATCACCATAGTTGATAGACGAAGCTAGCCTTTTGAGTTCTCTAGACCCTCGTCATGGCAAATTTCCTATGTTAGTATCGTGCTTCAATATCACGTAGTACTATGATAGCTTGTTTATAACCTTCTTAAGAAACTCCCAAGACTTTCCAATAGCTTTGAGCCTTTTTTGAACCCACATCAAAACAACTAGAGGCAAAGACAAATCGTCATCAATAGACCCCATGTCCGAGACTGCAGAAACCCTCAGGTTCAGGTTCCCACCCTTGGACCCCATAAAAGTATCTTCAGAAACCCCCTCTTCCTCAACGGAATCAACCCCCTTTCTTTCCCAAGAAGCATGGGGTTGGCTTAGTTGCGGGATTTTCATCCAATAAGCTTTGTGGGCAATGTATATAAAATTATTGTGAAATTTGTTGCAAATCGTTTGAAGGTTGTTTTGAGGAAGATCATTTTTCCTTCTCAAAGAACGTTTTGAGGAGGATTATCTCTCCTTCTCCTTAGCACAACCTATAGATTCTTGACTCAATCCCTATTGCTAATGAGTCCCTTGATTGTAGTCTTAAAACTAATCTCCTAGGTGTTCTTTGTAAATTGGATTTGAAAAAAGCTTATAATCATGTTAATTGAAACTTTCTCTTGTATTTACTTGGAAAGTGTGGGTTCTTGCAAAAATGGAAGAAGTGAATTTCTTTTTGTATCTCTGCACCACACTTCTTTGTGCTGGTTAATGGCAATCCATGTGGCTTCTTTCCGAGCTCTAGAGGTCTCTGTCAAGGGAATTCTTTGTCCCCTTTACTATTAGTCATTGTTATGGAGGCTTTCAATTGCCTGGTTGATTGGGCTCTTTTTGCTGGCATACTCTCTAGTTCTTTTGTTGGTTGTGTGGACGAAGCTTCGTTGGTTGTCTCTCATTTATTATTTGCTAATAATACTCTCATTTTCTATGACACAGATCCAACTTTATTTTCAACTTGTGTTCTATCCTTATTAAGTTTGAATTTGTTTCTAGGTTAAAGATCAATTTGGGAAAGTCGGAGTTGGTTCCAATAGGTGAAAAGACTTGCTTAGCGAAGTATGGTACGCTATTAGATGGGTGGATTTCCAAAGGTCACTGATGGGCTTCACAATATTGGCTCATGAAAGTCAATCCGCTCCAGATGGCCCATATTTTCCAAATTTGTGATGTTTAAGAAGAGGGATGGGTCTTCTATCTGTTTTTGGGATGATGTTTGGTGTGCTATTGAGGTGTTGAAGTTTGTCAATCCTGAGTTGTATCGCATTGCTTGCCTTTCCGATGCTTCTAGGGATAATTTTGTTCGTTTCTGAGACTCCGGTGTGTACCGAGAGGTGAGTTTTGGCCGGTCATCTCAAGATTGGGAGTTGGAAGCTTTCTCGTCTTGCTTTAATTTGTTGTACTCTGTCACACCTCATAGTTCCAAAAAAAGGATATGATGTGTTGGGGTCCTAATTGGTCTAAACACTTCCAGGTGAAGTCTTTCTATTATGTTCTTCGCCTTGTTGGGTCTAGCAATTTTCCTTGGAGAGGCATTTGAAGGGCTAAGGTTTCCCATAAGGTGGCTTTTTTTGTTTGGAATGCTACCTTAGGGAAAATCTTAATCGTGAATAATTTACGATAGTGTGTTATGTGTCTTGTGAGCTGGTGCTGCATATGCAAGATGGGTGGGAAATTTGTGGATTATCTTTTTCTCCACTACCATATTGCTAGGATGCTCTAGAATTTGATTCTTGGGTTGTTTGACCTTCACTGGTGATGCCTTAAGAGTATTCATGACCTCCTTTCTTATTGGTATGGAAGTATGGGCTGGCAATATGTGATTTGGAGGATTATTCTTCACTGCATTTTAGGGTGTTTTTGGCGTGAGATGAATGCATGGTTGTTCGAGCACTGTAAGCTCAATGTGAAAGCACTTAAGTCTCATTTCCTTAGTTCTCTTCTTGATTAAATGTCCGTTACTAGGATCTTTGGTGCTTGAGTTACTTGATTTTTGTACATTTTAAGTTGGCTGTTTTTTCATTATTTGTTTGTTTGTTTCCCTAGGTTCATTGTAATCTAGTCCTTGACATTTCTTTTGAGATTGGTTTGTTTAATAAAGTTTTTTTACTTATCAATATATATATATATATATATATTTTGAAAATAAAAAATACCTGGACTGATTGGTAAGGAATGGAAATAAGCTGATGTTCTTCAACCTGAAAATAATGCAAGACAAACATTATATATGAGAATGAACTAGTGGTAAAATCAGTTCGGTTTCAATTAGTTTAAGTCATTTTTCAAATCAATTTAATATATTTTGATTTGAATAAAATCAAATCAAACCAAATCTGTTGCTTGGACCAAACCACATCATACTACACTGATTTGATTAGGTTCAAACTGACAGTTTGAAAGATTGTCAGTTTAAGTCGGTTTGGTTAATCAATTTTTGAGTTTTTGAAAACTAAAATAATATAAAATAAAAAAATTAGTGTGTAAGTATATCAATAATAATATATGTTAAATTTATAATTATAAGTTTCAAAATTAAATAATATAATTCACAAACACAACCCCTCTAGTATTAGCAAACCATCTTAAATAAATAAGTTCTAAAATATAAAATAAAAAAATAAGTAAATAACAATATTATTCGGTTCAGTTCGATTTAAACTGTGGTTTTGAAATCTCAAACCAAATTAAACTAATATATTATTTGATTTCAAACCAAACCAAACCGATTTTTGTTCAGTTTCAACGGTTTAATAAATTGGCATTTTTGGCAGTTTAAAATTATACCCCTAGAATGAACATTTGAGGGGATAACGAATGAAATTAAAACTAAAATCGGCCACCAATAATAAAAATAAACTAGTTGCCGAGTTCAAAATAAAGATTTTTTGGCATTTGTCATATCTCAATCCCTAACTCAAAGCACTTCAAGATGTGCAGCAGCAAGTGTTACAAAATATAAAAACAGGTATATGACAAAGATGAGATAGAAATAATTAATTAGGGCATCAGACCCTTTTCTTCCTAAATAATTTATTAGGGCATCAGACCCTTTTCTTCCTTCTACTAAAGTAAAAAAAAGGACTAGTCTTATGACAATGAATATGACCATACCTTTGACAGGCTCTCGAAGAGCATTTCAAAGAAAAGATCAATCCCTACATTACCAACATCCCCAGTCTGTTGCTCACCAAAGATATTACCAAAGCCTCTTATACCCATGTCCTTCTCTGCAAGTTGGAAGCCTTGGCCAAGATCGCAACATTCTTTAAGAGCAGCAAGCCTTTCCTGAAATGTAACTCAAGAGGAAACAATATAATGAAACATATCTCCAAATTACATGCCCTAACTTAAAATACAATACATTATACTGAGGATCCTTCTAGCTAGTTATTTAGAAATAAGTAGCAGTGGTGTTAGTTTGTACCAGCAGGATGTGCCAAAAGGGCTAACGCAGTTAAATTAATTATTATTACAAGTAAGGCCAAAAGTCACATTATAATCGCTGAGGGGGTGCAACCTTATCACAAGCTGAGGTCTATTTGAAAAGAATAATTTTTTCAAAAGAAGAGAGAGAGAGAGAGAGAGAGAGAGAGAGAGAGAGAGAGAGAGAGAATACCAATGCTTGAGCAGGAAGTAATGACTGATCTGGGTAAAATAAATGTGCATGAGCTTCCTTATCTGCCCGCCCAACCCTTCCACGTAACTAAATGATTTTAAGAGAGCACAGAACTTCAGCTCTACTGTTTAAATTTTGTCATGGTTGCAACAAAGTAAAACAGAAAGAAAAAAAAAGAAGAAAAAAGAAAAAGAAGTGGATTATGTACAACAGCAACAGTGCAAAAAAATACACTTTTTTTTTACGCACGCTGATCATATACGTACAGATTAAGTCACTAATATACTTAATGGCAAACATAACAAGCAAACCTAATCATAACAAGCAAGAATGAATATGAAGCTCACTCACTGGAATATGAATGTCCAATATAACAGCCCAAGTTGGTAGCTCAAGAATATTTAATAGCTAACTGGTTCAAAAATATATTATGCCAAATTAAATAGTAGCAATATTAGCTTTTACATCAAACAAGTATCCCCACAATAACTCAATGTCCATTCTATGACACATTAATAATCCTAACAATCAAACAGTAACATTAGATGTAAAATACAGTCATGACCCTGTGTTGTATTTGATTATCTTTCCTAATTTTCTATATAAAATAGGAGCTCATACATATATATATATATACATACATAGATAGTTATAATGAAGATGATCATCAGGACCTGGTAGAGCTGTGCTAGGCCAAACAGTTGAACATCCTGAATTATGATGGTGTTTGCGTTTTGAATGTCAAGTCCACTTTCAACTATGTTTGTACATATAAGAATCTTGGTTTCACCTTTTGCAAATTTCTCCATAGTTTCCTCAAGCTGCTTTGAGTATTGCTGCATGAAAGGGCAAGAAAAGCGTTTTAGAGTCAGTAGCAGTGTTCTAAAAAGCAGTTCATGCGACTGCCTAGACAGAAGTGGGACCCCCAGCCATCTTGCTTTGGGGAAAAACCAGGCTTAATACGCTCTTCTATGCCCGGGTGGCAGCATCAGATGGTCAAGGACCACTTCAACATTTTCATTAAAAAAAAATACCAAATGCCGAAGGAAAAGAAAGAAAAGAAATAAAGCATGTGATTTGCATCCTGTCCTCAGTCAATGACAGTGCAAACAAACAAAACCCTAGTTTGGCAAGGGCTATTGAGATTTGAGTTAAAACTTATGTTGAGCATATATCTGTTGAATTTTATGTTAATTATATGATTTTGATGAATTTTGTGTTTTATTATTTCTAAAACATATGTTTATAATTTGGATTTATTAAAGTTATATTATATGTGTCATTTTTTATTAATAAAAGGCAAACCTTGGCATAACCATAGAGTTATTATCTCGTAATTTGTAAGTTTCGGATTCGAGTCACAACAGGCCTCTTGTAATTAATTAATTATGAGAAAAAAAATTGTTCATATAAACCCCTATGTAGCGCGACCCCTTCCCAGACCATGTTAGTATATATTTTTGTGTTAGTATTTTATGGTTTTTCAAAAATTATTTTGAAAAATATATACAAAAAACTGCTTCTAACTACCTAAACCAAATTAGTCCAACTAAACACTAGTAAGTGTTTGATCGCCTAGCACTATTTAGTGCTTTTTAAAACCTTGAATAATAACTTAGATTTTATTTAATTAGTACACAACTTGCAATTAAAGTTTGCACTTATATACATGTTTTGAAGCACCCATTAGTCGGTAATTCATATTTTATTTTATTAGACATGTGAATATATATATATATATATATACACGGATGCACATGCACTATTTTCCAAAACCTTGGTATATGTTGTGGAATTATCAAATATAGAAAGTTGTGTGTATATTATTGTATATTAGGAAATTGGAAATTAATTGAGATTGCTCTAAGTAGAAAACAGAAAAAAAGTAGAAAAAAAATAACTCTTTCATATATATATATCCAATAGAAAAGACCTAAAAGAAAATTAAATGCACATCAAAAAATTACAAGTATTAGACAATTTAGATAATTAGAAACTCACCAACTCTCCCTTCTAAGTTGTGCATAAATATCACACATGCCCAACTTGAATAAAAATATACATAAAAAACACTATAAATCGCATATGTTATCATATCAGCAAGTTGATCCGCTCTTGTAATGTAGGAAACCTCTATCACATCAGAATTTAGATTATTCTTGATGTAATTTCGGTTGAGTTCCATGTGCTTGGTTCGATCATGCTTCAGCTTCTACACTAGACAAAAAATCACATTCTGCTTTTTACTTCTCCAAGTCACAAAACAATCACCTACAAATGTTACATTTCTACAAGTAGACTTTCTGTCAAATTTAAATCTGGCAAAGTCAGAATCGGTATATCTCATAATGTCTATGTGTCCATCCATGCTTAGAAAACTTCAAATATACCAACATACGATTTCCAGTATTCATATGTCTATCACTCATATAATTTATGAATTGATTTGCAGTACTAATTTCATATGAAATAGCAGGTCTAATGTGAGTCAAATAAATTAATTTTCCCACTACCCTTTAATATCTCTCCTCATTCGTGGGAACCTGATTGGAATAAATACTTAAACCATAATAGGCACAGTATTTACCTATAAGAGGGTAGAAATATTTATAGCCCTTTTGAAAATTAGAATAACCTAAAAACACAAATTTAAGCACGAGAGTCAAGTTTATCTCGATGAAGTTGGCACACATAAACATAACATACAACCAAAAACTTTACGACAAATGTTAAAAGCTAAAAAAATGTTATGGAAATGTGATAACATCCTCAAAGGAGTTTATGGTCAATAATACAAGCACACATTTGATTGATAAGATAAATAACAGTCATGACAACATCAATCCAAAAACATTTAAACGCTTTCACAGTAAAGCACAAAGCCTGAGCCACCTTGAGGGCATGTCAATTTTACGTTTTGTTATGTCATTTTGTTGTGACGTACGAACACGTCTGATGGAGGATGCCATGTTGTTTCCAGAGGTTGATTCATAAACTCATGACAATTGTTAGAATGAAACATCACCTGTATTAGGGTATGTACACATATATGTACCTGAGTCCAACCCTTGGTCTTATAATAATTAATAACTAGAAAAGTAAAGAGTTTTACAATAAGTAATATTTAGGAAACTAAAGAGTTTTATCACAATTAATACATAAGAATCATAAATACAAATAATAAATACATGAAAAAATTAAAGAGTTCATATAATAACTATAATTTATATTTTTTGATTGCTCACATTAATGAATATAAATTAACTTTCAATACTCAAAGGTTCAAAAATACGAAACGCGCTACGATACGGATTTGATGTTGTACGCCGAGGCGGGCGCCTCAACCATTGATAATTTTTACTGAAACTACACAAAACATATAAAATAAAATTAATAAACTTAGTTTTAAAATAATAAAACCATACTACAATTATCAAATGAAGTCTCACACTAACTAAAATCCTAATTTAAGTCTCCAGTCATACATCAAACTCAAAAATTGAATAACTTAAATAAATAGGCAATCTAATGTCCTTTCAATAAGATGTCATTCATGTCTAATGGACGATAGTTAGGATTCCAATATGATTCTTCATCATCATCTTCATTCGTACCTTTTCCTGCCTCAATGGCAATGCCCTTTCCTTTTCTTACATTAAAACAATTTGATGTAACATAGAACTATATATGAATTTATAGTTCAATATATAATAAAATAACTTTATATAATTATTAAACATTAGCAAACTTATATGAATATCCAGTCATTCTTCCTTGTGTACTTTCACTTGGTTCACATGTAGAAGTATTATCAATATTATCTTTTCTAACTATTCACTCATCATCGGAAGGTACATCAATAAAAACTAAAGGATCAACATCATTGGGCAAGTTTTGTTGTTTAATGAATTTTTCTCTGAACTTTCTATTATATATCACATACACTAATAAATTTAGTTTTTTTTGTGGCCAACCGATTTCTTCTTTTAAAATGAATCTAAATATATTAATTAAAATATTAAAAAATATTAAAATTCATATTAAATACTATATTCAATTATTACTATATTTTAAGTTTCTAAATGCATAGATATCCAATTAAATGCATTCTAATTCTGCTCACAACCGAATGATGAGCATGTAAGACTTAAAACTCTCATGACAAAAGATTTAAGCTGTGGGGTTTAATCTCCAAATTCAACCCACCAATCATCTATAATAATACCAAGTAAGACTTAACAATTCATGTACTAAAAAAATAAATAGACAATTGAAGCCAAACAACACTAGAATGATATTTGTGCACAGTAGATTTTGCCAATTTGAAGCCAAACAACACTTTCTTTTGTCTAAAATCTTTAATTTGTAGACAAGCATTCTCTCTTTCAACATAATTTGGTATAAGCTTTTCTATGCACGTCAATAGTCCACTCTAAATCTCTGGATGATTGGACATATTTTATGAATATTGAAATTTAAGATTCAAAAAATAAGCAGTTGCGTGTAAAGAACGATGTAATTGGAAGTCTCATTTATGGTCGATGATCTTCCAAATCTCACTATAAGCTCCATATTCATTCCCTAAATTTTTTGCAATATCCTCCTTAGCCACATCCATTGCTCCATAAATAAATCTCATTCCAAGCACCTTATCCGAATCGGTCAATCTAACAAGAGGTCTAGTTGTCTTCAATGCATAAGACATAGCAGGCTAAAAATTCTCATCCCTCATAATAATTTTTTTTCACTTTTTTCCTTCCTGCTTTATTCGCGTATGTACTTTTTCTCCACTCTTGTGAAGTTAACATCTGCTCCAAAGACTCACAATTCACATAGGCTTTGCAATGTTAAGTACGCAATAGCAAACCAAGTAGGAGCGGGTCGAATCAAATCCTTTTGAGTGAACTTTCTCATCAACCCTAATATCCATATACAATTATAAAAAAAGTTGGCCCATTTATTAAAACAATTTAATTAGTATATGAAAATAATTATTATAAAATTATAGAAGAAATTTTTAATATATACAAGAATGAAGTATACTTGCTTGGCTTTTCTCAAGGCCATTTTATGTTAGGGTATTTCTCCAAATTTTTCAAGAATCAAATCTATACAAAGTGCGGAACATAGCATCCACCATAAATGTTTCCTCTTCTTCATTAACATTTCTCCAGTTTTTTTGTAGTTTGAGGCATTATCAGTTACTACTTGAATTATAAGATTTTCTCCAATTTCTTCAACATCATCATCTAATAATTTAAATATATGTGTTGCACAAAATCACTGATATTAATAGAACACAAGAAAACTGTGCCATATGGGTTATTCACAAGAATATTGATCGATTGTCTACCTATTATATCTTTCCATTCATTTGATAATAAAAAAACTCTTATTTGTTCTCATGTATTTTTCACACCATGCACCATTTTTTTAATATTCTCTTTCTCCTTTTTTTAAATGTTTGTCTTCAATTTATAGTTGCTAGGTGCTTTCAAACCAATTCCATATTAACCAATTGCCCGACACATGCTAACAAATGATAGAGTATCAACAACATTAAAAGCAATGGAATTTTCAAAGAAACATCGGACGATCTCTATACATATTTCATCACATAATTCTTTTGCGGTGAGTTTTTTTTTTGGTTCACTTCCACCTACGTCATTAATTTCCTCAACATACTCCCCCACAATTCCAAGAAATGTATCTATAGGTCTCGTATTCACCCTTTGAGTTACACCATCACTAGTCGATCTCATTGCGGATCCACTATTTAATATTGTATTTTTATCAATCATTTTCTTTCAAACTATTTGATACATTCTCTTTAACTTTCTCGTTGCCTCAAACTTTTTTTTTTTAATTTCATCCCTAACTTTTGGACACTGGCCAACATTTCCTCTTTTATCGGCCAAATATTCTTTTAATCGAAATATTCCTTTCCTAATTTCTTTTTCACAAGAGATGCAATGAATATGCTTATATTATTTTTTTTATCCAACTCCATTTCATTTCCATATTTTCAAGCGGAATTCATTCTTTGATTGTTTGCCATTACATAGGTAGAAAGTTAAATCTACAAAAATAAATATAATTAAAATTTAAAATCAAATGAATTAAATTAATTAATTAACAATTGTAATCAAAATAAATAAATAACCATGACTTAAGATTTAAGAAATTGCGTGACAGGACTTGCACAACGCACGACGACGTTGGGCACACAACACCAAGATGACGATCCACGACAAATGACGACATCGGACGACGATCAATGACTTGGACGACGATGCTAGAGGCAACCTGACATTAGGACGACAACACTGCTACTTTGACCATTCAATGACGACGATGAAGGAAGTGACATCCCTTCTATGATGCAACGATGAGATTAGGTTAGCCACATCTTTTTTTAAGCTTATTTATATTATTAAAGACTATGTCGTGGGAGCCTCGTCTCGGATATAGGTTGAGGCGGCGACATGGGCCGCCTCAATTCACCTCGCTTGTACAAGGTGGATGTCAGCGAAGGCAGACTACAAGGTAGCGCCTCCACGCGAGTTGGGGATGAGGTGGGCAGGCAACGCCTCAAGGCGCCGCCTCAGCCCGTATTTTAGAACGTTGCCAATACTTCTCCTTAAGCTAGTGAAAAAGTATTTTTTATTGCCATCTTTGATAGGATGTTCAAAAACACTAGAGTGCTTAATCCTTTAGTAAGAATATCAACTAACTGACCATAGGTAAACACATAAGGTGTACAAATGAAACCATTATCCAACTTCTCCTTAATGAAGTATCTATCGATTTCAATGTGCTTTGTTTGATCGTATTGTACTAGTTGTGAGTTATCCAGTAGAGTTATTTCACAATAAAACTTCATTGGACCTTCTCTCTAAATCTTCAAATTATCTAAGATCATTTTTATCCAAAGTAAATCACATACACCATGAGCCATTACCCAGAATTCAACTTCTACACTAGACCGGGCTATTATATTTTGCTTTTCACTCTTCCAAGTTACTAAATTTTCACTAAGAAGGGTGCAATACCCATATATCGACCTTTTGTCAATAATTGATCCTGCATAATCGGCATCTGTATAGGCCTCAATAACTAAACCTCCATTCCGTTTAAACAGAATCCCTTTTTCAAAGTCCTTCTGAGATATTGTAACACCCAATGGATTGCCTGCAAGTGAACTTCCTTTGGGTTATACATAAACTGATTGATAACACTCACTGCATAAGCTATGTCAGGTCAAGTGTGAAAAAGGTAAAAGAATTTTCTGACCAACTGATGATACATTTTCCTGTCGATTATAGCATCCTCCTCAGCTAGACCAATCCTAAAATTTGGATCAATTGGAGTACTAACTAGTTTGTGGGTTGTCTTATCGGTTTCTCTAAGGAGATTTATAATATATAATTCTATTGTGATATAAATATGTCATGCTTAGAATGAGCCACTTCAGTTCCAAGAAAATACTTCAACTTCCCCAGTAATTTTACGTCAAACTTTTTGGCCAAACAACAACTCAAAAGTTCATGCTCCTTGTTATCATTTCCGATCACAATTATATATCATCCAAATATACCAAAAAGCTGGAACTCCTGTAAATGAGTGTTTAATAAACAATGTAAGGTCTCCTAAACTTTGTTTATATCCCAAGGCTCACGTAGCTTTTGCAAACCTACCAAATGAAACTCGTGGTAAATGTTTAAAATGATACAAGGTCTTTTTCAATCTAACTAATAAGAGTGAACTGTGTGTCATTTTAGGAGGAAACAGCGTCAACAGGATTCTATACCGTAGGAAATAACTTCAAATTTTTTTTATCTCCCTCCTTAAGGCAAATCACTCAAGATTTCTGCCCCAATCAAGGAGACTAGATCAGCCCTCTCTTTCTCTTTCCTCCCTTTCTTGGACTATAGGATTGAGGTAGTGTTGTCCATCATCCATAAATCCCTAACTTCTCCATAGTGAGAAGCTTTCTTCCCTGCCTTAGCCCAATTCCTCCTCCCCTGCCCTATATCAGATTATCACCCTATTTCCCCTCATATAGATAGCGTAGTGTGAGGGCCCATGCCTTTCTAAGATGAGAACATGTGACTAAACCCGGGTGATTTGACGAGCTAGTGAGAGGGGGTGGTATCAAGAGATGATTGAAGAGAGAGCTAGTTCTGTCTTGCAGAACAAGTAGTGTTTTGGGAGTGTATGCAAGGAAGAGGGCCAAAATCCACCTGACTCAGAGTCTTCACATTAATAGGGATATTTTATATTTTAATGTATTTATGTTTTAATAATTGACTTGTGCATAAATTGTAACCCTAATTTGTAGAATGTCTACTTTTAGGAATAGATGACAAATATATATATATATATATATTTAGAACAACAAAATTTTAAAATAATTACTTTTACATTGCTCCCAGCCTACAAATTTGTGGAACTGGATGTACAGTCTAGTTGGGGTACAACGAAATATTTTTCTATTTGTTACATATCCTCTTCTCAATTGGAATATTGACCAATTGCTAAGAAATTAACTTTAAGTTCTTTGAAAGACTTGGTGCCTGAAAAAAATAATATTTTTCGTGGTCCTCGTAAATGCAAAAAATAAAGATTTGTCACACAACTTACTGTAGTGTATTGACAGAGATTGCAATATCTATCAACAAAGCAAGATGGAAGCTCTGGTCCTCGTAAGCATAAATAGTGCACAAAATGTCAACACCATTCCACTTGTCTTTGTTATTAATTGAGAAAATATAGTAGGTCATTCATTAGAACAAACCCAGTGCACAAAGCTCCTGCAAGTGGCACGATTTGAAAATGGGTTGGCCACATGACCAATATGGACGCAATCTTCCCCCACAATTAATTAATTGAAGAGGAATGTCTACAACTCGAATCAGTGACCTATAAATTACAAAACAATAACTCTACTATTATATCAAGTTTTGCCCTTTATAGTAGGTCATTCATTCAAAACATAAAATATTAACAGGAATACCTTTCCATGTGCAATAGCTATCTCGATATTTGGGAATGATTGTTCAAGAAATTCCATTACTTCTTCAAGACCTATAGTATAAAATGGTGTAGAATACAGATTTTTTTTAGAGGGGGGGGTTTATCGTCGCATAATCCATAAGAAAAATTAATAAAAAGTTACTCTGGAAGCTTGCAACGACCAGAATGTTTTCGCAGAAGAGAGGATTTTTCATACAAAAGGCAAATATGCAAACAGGTAGATAAGATTGACTACTAACTGGAAATAATCTATTCATGGTTATACATTTTTAATAGTTTTTGCAAGGCCAAATTTTAGAAGAAAAAACTATTCAAATGCTGTTCCAAAACGTTAGGTCTGACCGATTTCAATTTACTACATACTAGATATCTAAAGGAAACCTATTGGGATGAGAGTTTAAATTTGGACAAATGGCTCTTAATTTCCAATCATCTAAAGATCTGACATGCACGAGAAGAACAAGACAAATAAGAAGATTTTACAATTGGATTTTTTGTAAAAATATCCCACAAAAGATCATTGAAATATGTAGTCCTATGTACTGGCACAACTGAAGAAATTTCATAATATCATCCATCCTATGTTGATCCAACACAAAAAACTAGAAGAAATAAACATTTTAACATCTCTATAGTCTATGTCTAGTGCTGCAGGGGGGAAAAAGTCAATCTCAAGAATAATAATACACAAAGTAGAATTAACCGTGGTATCACCTTTAATACGAGGAAGAACATAGAATACTTGGCCACCGCGATCCAGCTCCAACTTTATTGCAGAAATTGCCTTCTCTTTGCTATATGCTGAAAGATGGGTTCTTATGGGTACTCTCTCTGGAGGTGGAGTGGATATCAAACTGGGAAAATGAACTAGGCATATGAGAAAACAAAGTAGCATAATCAGATTTCAAAAATCTCTTATTTAATTACCTCCTAAGTTTTAACTAGTGAGGTCCAATTTGCAACGATAAAGAGTGCAAATACCATCTTAAACACAAGTTAGATACAAAAATATTACAATATTCATAAGACGATATTTTTAATTAGGTTCACGGGACAGGTTTTCTTTTTTTGCATAAAAAGCAACTAAACAAAACTTTTATTTGATTTTGAGGCAAGTATATTACCTAGCGTCGCGAAACCCAGTCAATGCTAAATAAAGAGTGCGTGGAATAGGTGTAGCAGAAAGAGTAAGAACATCAACTGAGGTCTTGAATGAAGCAATTTTTTCCTTCTGCTTGACACCAAACCTCTGGAAACAAAATAAATAATGCACATGAAAATTAAGCATCGATCTAAGAAATATTGTTAGCATCTCAAATGAAATATTATACTTTCAGTTTATAACTTAAAAATTACAAGGTGTTGCAAGTTTTAAGAGATATTTGATTAATGTACTACATTGTGCACATTTTCTCCAACAATAACCTTTCTCTCTTAGTTTACACCAATCAACAGGTTGAGTCATAGACTGTGAGGGCAATTGTATTAGTTGCAATGAGCTGTCTTTTAAAGTATTATTAGCTGAAATTTAAATTACTTAAATTAGTTTTTACTTAAATAGGCATTCTCCTCCTTATATATATGAACATTGTAATGGTTCAAGAGTAGATAAGAAAAAATATTATTTTCTTCATACTTTTCTATTTGGTGTTAGAGCAAAACATAAAAATTTTGTCCTAACCCTAATACGGAGAACTTCTGGCTGCCATCTCCTTGCAAGAGCCCTCATTCTGTTCTCCCTTTGTGTCACGGACAATCTCTCTCTCCTTCTCATTCTATGTTGAGTGGAACCCTGATTGTGAACCACGAACCACTGTTGTCACGTGCACCAGCGCAAAGTGTTGAATGCTCAAATCGCAACCCCAAGAGCCTTGATTCTGAGGATAGGAGTACTATTGTGAACCATCGCCCCCATCACACCACCACAAGGATTAGCCATTGTCAACGCATTACCGCCGCCACTAACACCACGGTCTAGGTTGCTGCAACATCACTACAAGTTGGCAGCGTCACTTCCTCGATCCTTCTATCTATGTCAACAACCTCGATCGCTCGATCCATCTAAGTCCTTGATCACGACTGAGTCACCGCTGCAATAGAGCCACCGTCCCAAGTCATCACTAATTGCCAAAACAATCTTCAATCGCAAGTCATCGCCAATTCTGCGATAACTTCATATTTTGCGTGGAGTTCTTTTTAGTGATATCTTTCGGCGTGAAGTTTTTTGGGAAGCGGTGCAGTAAAATTTGAAATTTTTTTTTTAGGTGCACTTTGTATGTTCATTGGAGTTCTGTCACACTTAGAGGTTTTTTTAGGTGTACTTTGTCAAGCCATACGACGTTACTTTTCCTACACGCTTAGCCTTCACAAATTTGCGAGATAGCAAGAAGGTTTGAATGGCTACACCAAATAAAAGTTCTCCATCTTCTGTTTCTCATGTGCCTCAACTGTCATAGGAATATGATTCTAAATTGGCTTTAATTTCCTCTACTCATCTCATTATACTTGTGTTATCGATTCTAGAGCCACCGATCAAATGACTACTAATTTCTCTCAAATTGCTTTTCTCTGATTTCGCTTGTTAAGTCGTTTAAGTTTTTAATGGGACTCTTATGCCAATTACTAGATGAAAATATCTCACTCTCACCTACTTTTTTCATGTCTTATCATCTTACTTCTCTTAATCTCTTATAACTTTTTCTTTATTAATTAAATTATCAAACATCTTAATTGTTTTGTGACACCTTATTCTACTCATTGTGTGTTCTAAGACAATCTCACAAAAATAACGATTGACACCGATAAAGAGTGAGGAGCTTTGTACTACGGGAGAAAAAGAGAGCATTCAAATGAGTTTTGTCAGGAATCCCAAGTAATAAACGAGACACTTGATAAAGAAAAATACTTTTTATGATATTAACATTTATGACATTCCTCTTTTGTCAATTTCAAACACTTATTTTCTCAATTATTTTCTAATATTTTTGTTTCTAGTTTAAAATGTAAACAATACATTTATGCAAAAAATCATTTTGTTCCATTTAAATCAGCTTAAATATAAGTCCAGCGACTTTTTTTTTTTTGATAGGTAATAAGAAGCTTTATTAAAAACAAAGTACACAAGAAGTGCACTAAGAGAGAAGTAACAAAAGAATAAGAAACAACAAAAGAGCAACACCCAGCTCAAAAGGAACACCCATCAACAACATCCACAATACAAGAAAAACATGAACCCGCTGTAGGATATAAATATTTTGTGTCTTTTATTTATGATTGTACTAGAGTAAGATATATTTCATGAAATCTAAAAGTAATGTTATTCATGTCATTCTCCAATTTTATCAAATGATTATTATACAGTTTTATATCTCAGTTCAGGTATTTCATATTACAAACTTTTTGTTGATTTCTTTAAACGCATCTTTTATCAAGCATGTGTTTACACACTACAACAAAGGAATGGAAAACTCGAAATCACAAGAACGTAAAACCCAACATCTTCTCAAAGTGTATCGGTCTATATGTTTTATTATGCAAGTTTCTACACATTTTTGGGCTAATATTGTCATGATTGTTATTTATTTTATCAACTATATGCCTATTCATGTCATTGACTATTAAACTCCTTTGAGGATGTCTCCTTTTCATCATATTTCTTTAACTTTTAACAAATGCCCTAAGCTTTTTCATTGTGTGTTATGTTCATGTGCACCAATTCCATAAGAATAAATTTAATTCTCGTGCTCTCAAATATGTGTGTTTAGGTTATTCGAATTTTCAAAAGAGCTATAGATGATTCATCCTCTTACGGGTAAATACTACGTGTTTACGGGGTTCAATTATGTAACAGGCGTCCTATCCTTTTGGTAATATATCCCTTCTTACTTTTCAAGGGAGCTTAGCAGTAAGAAAAAGAAACAACTATAGTTAAATGAAAAGAAAATATGAATTTTGAGGAAGAAAGAGAATTCAACTATTATAGATGAATTGGAGTCATTAGATGCTCCTAATCTTGGGTAGGTTGAATCAAGTGAGATTGAGATGCCAACTCGAGTGTTTGATAAATGTTACAGGACAAACACATGATGCTTTAACTTCAATCCTTCTCTTAATGATATTATCATGTCATCGCATAATTCTTCTGGATTAATCCTATGGCACAAATTCCTACTAAAGTACATCTCTCTTCACTTATAGATCCTACTTCACATGATATCTTCGATTCTAACCCCACAAATTTACATAATCCTATAGGTCGGAGATATCCTCTTCGTGACCATAAAGAGCCTAATAAATTAGGTATTCTCACATCTTCTAATGTTATTTATTATATTTCGACTTTATCTCTTATCATCATCTGTCTAAATCTCACCTAGCTTTTGCTCTTCAATTGTCTTCTATATCTATTCCTAATCATTTTCAAAATGCTCTTGGAGATCCAAAACGGAAGTCTGCTATGGTAAAGGAAACGAAAAAGAATGATTAAATTACCCCTCAATAAAAAAATGAGATATACATGGGTGTTTACAGTTAAAAGATACAGGGCCAAATTAATCATCAAAGGTTACACTCAAAAGTACAAGATCAACTATCAAGAAACATTTGCTCTTGTGACTAAAATAAGCACCGTGAGTTAGACTTTCTCTTGCAACTAATCTGGACTAGCTATTACCATAGTTTAATGTGAAAAAAAAAACAAATCTTCATAGTAATTTAATGAAAGAAGCATATATGAATTCTCCACCCACCAAAAGAAGTAAAGGCATTATATAGATTGAAACAGGCACTAAGAGTTTGGTTTGATCGATTGATTCACTCAATGTGAGCATATGATTTCAAGCAAGCTTTGGCTAATCATATAGTCCTATAAAAAGATGGTAGTGACATTACCTTACGTATTATTTATGTTGATAACATGATTGTTTACCGGTAATAACATAAGTGAGGTTGTCATTTGACGAAAAAGTTTGAGATAAAGAATTTAGAGGCTCTAAAATACTTCCTGGCATTGAAGTATACCAATCCAAGCAAAGAATTTTTTTTTTTATAAGTAATAAGAAACTTTATTAAAAACAAAGTACACAAGAAGTGCACTAAGAGAGAAGTAACAAAAGAATAAGAAACAACAAACGAGCAACACTCAGCTCAAAAGGAACACCCATCAACAACATCCACAATACAAGAAAAACATGAACCCGAGACAAACAAAGAATTTTTCTATCTCGACAAAAGTATGATTTAGACGTCCTATGTAAAACTGATAAATCAGTCTACAAACCTGCAAATACTCCTACTGAGGTGAACCATTTATCCTGATCAAGTTTTAATGAACAAGAAAAGATATCAAAAGTTAGTAGGAAAATTAATTTATCTGACTCATACTAGATCTGACATATCATATACAGTTAATATTATGAATCAATTCATGCTTAATCTAAGTGATTTGATACATGGGTATTGTGAACTGTATTTTATTATATCTGAAGTCCTCTAAAAAAAGAAATTATATTTTCTAAACATGGATCTTAGATATTATGGGATACACTGATTCTGACTTTTTTGGATTCAAATTAGACAGAAAATCTATTTCAGGTATCTGTCCTTGTAAACAGTAATTTGATGACTTAGAGTACGAAACAAAATATTGTTTTCTTGTCCAGTCCAGAAATAATATCATGTTCTTTATTATGAGCATACTTGGCTACGTGTTTTTTTTCCAGACCTAGGTTATAGTCATTAAAACCTAATTAAGCTCTTTTGTGATAAAACAATTGTCATCAAAATAGCTAATAATTAATACAACATGATCAAACAAAGCATATTGAACTTGACAGAAATTACATAAATAATAACCTAAATTATGGTGTAATAAAGATTTTTAATATTAATATAGCGAATCAACTAGCTAATATGATAACTCATGCAATTACTAGTGTTCTTTTTCATATATCTTTGCCCAAGTTTAATATATATGATATCTTTACACCAACTTGCAGGAATGAGTTAGAATGAGTTGTCTTTTAATGTATTATTAGCTATAATTTGAATTACCTAAATAGGTTTTCTCCACCTTGAATTTATATATATATATGTTGTAATGGTTCAATAATGGATAAGAAGAAATATTATTTTCTTCATTTTTTCTATTGTATTGACAATCAGCACTAAGAAAAAATAAAATAAAAGAAGAGGTATTGCTAGATTTTAGATATATATAGTTACTGTACTTCAGTGTGCATATTTTCTCCAACAAAAACCATTCTCCCTTTGTTTCCATCAATCTACAGACAGGCTCAGTCTGACAAAGAGGGCAATTGTTTTGACAATTAGTACTATGTAAAAATAAAATAAAAGAGGTATTGCAAGATTTCAGACTCATGGTGACTACTTTAGAGTGCGTATTTTCACCCACAATAAGCTTTCTACCATTGCATACATCAATCTACAAACAATCTCAATCTGGCTAAGGGGCAATTTTATTGACAATTAGCACCTGATAAGAAAAAGAATAATAAGAAGACGACAACTTGCAAGCAGGCAAATATTAGCACAAACAAACTTAAACTAATATGCAATATATATATATATATATATATATATATATATATATTAGTACAAACTTGTGCATAACACAATGGTTGCTGCACCCAAGGTGATTTAGGGACTTTCTTATTCTGGATATTATCAAAACAGTGCTCCTTTTCATTTTTATTTTTAAAAGTAAAGGCAGAATGAGTATTTATGCAGGACAACAATATGGAGAGAATTAACGGGAAATAAAAGCAAAGGGGGGTAACAGGCAAACCTGTTCCTCGTCAACTACAAGAAGTCCTAGATTACTATACTCAACATGGCTTCCTAGAAGTGAGTGAGTCCCCACAGTTATATCCACGAGGCCATCTTTTATCATGCGCAAATACTCCTCTTTCTCGGCTGCAGTCTGCATGCATTAAAACAATCTACATAGTTTTCCAGTAAAATATATGTTATTATTACCTATCAATAGTCAAGACCATACAATTGCAAATGCTACCGTTGACACCCCTAAATTGCACCACTAAAACCAAAAGCACAGAATCAGAACCTCCGAGTAGCCAATCACTTTCATTGAATTTATTTAAGTGGTTTCTTAAAATTTTTATATAAATAAGTCTACAAATTCCTAATCCCTTTAATGGGAGCCCTTTAATCCCTGATCATATTCCCATGGTTTTTTAACTTTTAAGTGATCAAATCAAATTTGAAATTAAGTGGGACCTATGGTCTAGCCATCACCAATTTGAGCACGTGATTTTTTTTCATTAGAGTTGACAAAAGAAGAAACCTGTATATATATAATTATGAGAATATATAAATAAGAAATTAAATAATTAAGTATATTTATTTTACTTGTTTTCTGATTTTGTTTTCAAAATATAATAGTTGTTTTAAAGTACAGAAAATAAAAAATTAAAAACAATAAAAGATTATTTTTACTTTTTAAGTTTCAAAGAATGAAAATAATCTTTAGTTGTTTTTATTTTTTTGTTTTTCGTATTCAAAAATAACTACTATATTTTGAAAATAAAAAACAGGCAAAATAAACATGCCCTAAAGAATCTGTGATTGACTCAATCAAAATTATATACAATCAATCAAAGATATTATATCTACATATTTCAATATTTCAACACTCTTCCTCAATCTAGTAAGGATGGACCCACTAATTTGGTGAACTATTGTTCTCTATGTAGCGGATGTGTTGTAATTATTGTCAATAGTCTCAGTGAAGAAATACAATCGATACAATGGAGTATGGAAGTCATGGGTATGCAACGTAGTTGTATTTCAGTACTCGGGTCTCCAATGTATTTGCTAAGTATTGAAGGTTCAAAATGACTCAAGCTTTGTTATATCGAACTACGTGGACTGAGTTACTTTAAATCAAGTCGAATATTTTTATCTCGATCCAATGAGGTTATCCCGTTTTGATGAAGTATAGAATATTCGATAACGAGCAACAATAAGTTCCATAAATTTCATATCTCAAAGTGTTTTCATATCAAAAAAGCTAAGTCTAAGGAGTTCAATTCGAGACGAGGTTTTATGTCTCAAAGTAAGTTCAACCCGAATTTGATTTGAGATAAAGTAGTCCAAACTGAAGAGGCTTATCTCAAAGAAGCCTAAACCGAAATAAACAGACTAAGCATTGCCAAAAGTTGGACAGTTCCATATACCAAAGCAAAGAATACCACGTGATAAACATCTTGACTGAATCTAACGGTGAAAAGTGACTTACCCTACTTAAAACCCTAAAGTCACACTAGGTATTGAGACGTTGGCATATAAATAGAAGTAGAGGCATCTGGTTTTGAAATCCGGCATCCATCTAAGTACGAGCATACAAAGAGAGAAAATCAACGGAGTTGTACCAGCAAGAACAAAGTGCATAAGAGATTGCTTCTAAGAGTTAAAAAGAGATTTGTGGTGATTCAAAACAACGAGTGTATAAAGGATAAAATTAAGAAAAACCACAATGAGTGAGTTTGCTCTATATTATACCTATAACCGTGTAATGAGTTGAAAAGGAGAGAGATGAAATCATTTTTTTGTATTAGAGGCAATAACCTCATTGTAATATGTTTGATAGTGGATTAACCTCGATAGAGGTAAAAGCCTCGCCACTCATAGAGGAGGTCACATTGACAAAACCACATACATCGTGTCTCTTTTCATTCTTGTATACTATATTTCACCAGTCACTAGATATGAGCTAAGAACTTATAAACAACAAACCATCAAACCCTAAGCTAAAGAAGCACACCAAAAAGACAAACAAATCAATGAAATTAAGTTGTGTTCTCACAAAGTAGTGATACATACAAAGAATGTGCCATGTGTTGCACCAACAATGCATCTCTGTCTGTATCAAGTTTGTTTTGATATATTCAATCAAAACTAGTTGGAGCAAAATCCTAGATCTATTATAAAGGAGTTAGTACATCTAGCAAAAGATTTAAAAACAAATGACAAATGGTATCAGAGCCAGGTTACACCAGAACCAGCTCTAATTATTTATGAATGTTTTGTCAATATTATCAGCATTTGCAGTGTATTGACTCAAGTCTGTGGTTTAATCACTTGGTGAACTCGGCTAATAGTTTTTGAAGTCCAATGTTCAACATTGAAACTTTATTTGAAAGACTGGGAGTCTACCAGCTAAAACATAATTACATTTTATAGTAAGAAGGTGTCAATTTTTGAAGGCACAAACCATAAAATGTAGAGAGCAAGAATCGAGACAATGGTAATGTCTATAGGCATGGATGTTGAAAGAGTAATAAGGAAAAGATACATTGCACCTTCAAGAGACAAGAGTTAAAAAGAAAACATATGAGCTAAATGGAAGAACATTGAGTGTGATTCAATCAACACTCAAATTTTGAGTACTCCAAGGTTATGAATTGTAGAGTAGTCAAAGAGTTATGGGAGATATTACAAAGCATATAACAAGGAGATGGCATAATAAATGAGGCAAAATTGTAGGTTTTTATGAAGAGATTCAACTAACTGAGGATACGAGAGAATGAAACAATTCAAGAATTCTTTTCAAGGGTAACAAAGGTGGTAAATAAAATTGTGAGAAATAAGAGATTTATACAGTTACTATAATTAAAAAGATATTGTATAATTTGTGGGATAATTAGTGGAATATTGTGAGATACATTATAATTAGCATTGATACTCTATTTTTTTATAAGTATCAATACTCTAATATCTACATTACCATTGATATCTTTCTCTTTTTATATAAATATCTACTCATGTATTGTATGAAATAAATCAATGAAATAATATGTTTCTTTTCCCGTCTCATAGTATCAGAGCTAAGTTAAGATAAATAATTTAATAATTTAAAAAAAAAAAAACTCTTCTATTGTCGACTTCCTCTCTACTCGTTGTCCATCATCGAGCCTATTTGTCCCTCGACATCTCTGCCTAATGCCAACCTCGATGTTTCTATTAGATGCCAACTTCAACAACTCCAACTTTGACATCTCTGTCCGATGAAGACTTCGACATCCCTGCTTTGTGTCATCGATCACCCGACAACTTCGACATCTATACCCAATTTCGACTTCAACGACTTCATCAAACTCTGCCCAAAACAACGTCTCTATCACTCTATTTGTTCGTCTACTCTCTGTCATCAACTTTGACGTCTTCGATCTGTCTACTCTATTCACTATCTTGGACCATCCTTGTTCTGTTTGGGATCAACTCTGCCCTCTTATATGTGTTGTGGCATAACGATTCTTCTATCTCGGTCGTGGATGCGAAGCCATCAATTGTGTCAAATATGGTGCATATAATGTCTAAAATCACGGATCATAAGTTAAACGATTCTAATTATATAGTTTGGAATAAGAAGGTTCGCCTTTATCTTTGGAGTATTGATAAAGATGATTATTTGACCGATGACCCTCCCAAAAACCGATCAGGAAAAGTGAAAAACCATCAATGAGCCTCTTTGTTTCATATCCCACTCTCAGTGGCCAGAAGCTTAGAGGGGATTTGAAGGAGTTTCTTATAGTGGAGCTCCAATGAAGTCTTCAAATTCCACTAGGACAAGTGAGCCTCCATTCAAAGGACGTGGTGGAAGAGGGCCAGGAATAATGCTTTATTCAAGATTTCAATTAGGCATTACTTACTAAGTAAAATTGGAGGTTTATGGTGGAAAGGGGGAGACTATGAGGAGACAAATGCTGCACGATTTTTGGGGTGAAGCACCATGGTTGCACTTTGAAGCCTACAAGATCCCCTCATTGACTCAGTTTGTGGAAGGCTTTAAGTATTGGGTGGGAAGAATTCCTTAGTTTGATGGTGTGCAAGCCATGGGGAGGAGCCTTTATATTTTGGGGGAGATTGTTTGGTCTGGGCATCAATCAATGAGGGTAACCTTTCTTGTGGATCATGGTTTGGCCATTTGGAAAGGAGAGTTGATAGCCGACTTCTGTGATTTAATATTAATATTATTATTATTATTATTATTTATTTATTTATTTATTTATTTATTTATTGGGGTGTGTGTTTGGAATGCTTGAGATTTGGAAGTTGAGGAGTTTGTGGATTTCTTTGAGATGCAATATGTTACATCATGCGGGGGTAGCATAGATGGTCTTCTTTTTGTTAAGGGTGTGCTTTTAAGGCCCAAACCCGGTGGGGTAGTGTGATTAATGTTGGTGAGAGGTGTTGGCAAACTATCTGGAGGGCTAAGGTACCCACTAGAATTGCTTTCCTTGATTGGAAAGCTACTTTGACCAATGTTCTCAAACTGACTCAATGGGGACAGTGTGGGACCCGAGTTGGTGGCTTGGAGTGGTTTTCCTTATGCAATTTTATGGTAATGTGGAAGGAATGCAACCACAAGATTTTTGAGAACATTAAGAGTCACATTCAATGGGTGAAAGAGTTTTGGGCTTTGTTGACGGATATTGATATCCGTTGCAACTTGCAATATCCTTTTAATGAGAACAACTGAACAACGCCACACCTAGAAGGTGGCTTTAACAAAGTTCTTTTTTTCGACAAAGAAATAAAATAAAATAAACTCATGGATCGAGTTATAGCACATAATACTGACCTGGGCCAAAATAGATGGGATATCTTTAATTGAGGGAGCAAACAGCTGAGCACAAAAGCTATCCATACCTGAAACCTGCTCAAAAGTCCAACCCGGACATTTGGATACTTGGAAAAACGGTGGGAAACAACATCAAAATGTTGTTTGGCCAGAACAATAGTTGGGGCAAGAATCATAGCTTGTTTGCCAGCTGAGACCACACAAAAGATGGCACGAAGTGCCACTTCAGTTTTACCAAAGCCAACGTCTCCACAAATTAACCTGTCCATGGGAGTTTCTCTCTCAGTCAAATCTTTCTCGACATCAATGAAGGCCTGCTCTGACAGAATAAAAACAAATAAATAAGAGGCAGGAAGAGCATAAGGCCATTTGAGTGGTCAAGCAATATAAACTTATAAAGCTTAACCTGATACTGATCGGGTGTGGGCTGATAAGGGAATTGAGCTGCGAATTGGGCAACAGCAGCAGCACTCTTTGGGTATGGGGGTCGCTTCTGTTTGAGCCTATGTAAATATAGCTCCATCAAATTGACAACCATTTTCTGAACAGCAACCTTTCCTTTCCTCCTCCTCTTCTCCCATGCACGGGGGTCACTCAATTTATTCAATGGCGGTGGCCTTTTGTTTTGATTGGGACTGGAAGGACAACACTGTATAATAAATATTGCGTGACGGGATTATCAAGGCATTTATTCATTCCATTTCCATGCATTCATTCATTATTAGTTGGAGAGGTAAGGTTGGTTAGCCAAGATATATATATATATATCAGAAATTGGGATATGAGGCAGCTCAACTGTGTTACGGCATTGATGATGTTAAATACATCAAAAAAACGACATCATTTTGGAACAATGTTTTGATATAAAACAAATGACGTAGTTCCACTAGCACAGCACAAAATTGAGCACGTATATATAATGGAGAAAGAGATTGCAGAGAGATATTATTACAGATTGTAACGATAGAGGAAGCGAGACGCTTGGTTGAGAGGCAGTTTAGCCATTCCATCTGCGTACTGGATAAAGACGTACGGGATTTGGGAGTCAGATTCCTTGGGCACATGGAACCTGATGTCAACAAAGCGGCCAATGCCAACCTTGTAATGCACCACGTAGTCGCCTGGACGAAGAGTGTAGGGATCCACCTTGTAATCGCCCACCTTGGGACTGAAATTGGAATTGGGATTGGACTGGCCTTGTCCTTTCAGCTTCTGCAACCCCCTGCGCTGCTGTTGCTTCACCAGTTGTATGTATTTATGGGCCTCGTCCGAATCCATGCCACCAGCGGGCCGGGTGCAGGTGGTGTCGCGGCTGTTGCGCTTGCTGTGGTCCCGACGAATCCTCTCGTTGAGGATCGAGATAGAGTCTTGTTGTTGGTCCGCCGCAGTGGGCGTGGGCGACATCCAAAGACGGCGCTCCGGGTGAACGGCGTTGGAGCTGGAGCTGGGGCTGGCAAGGACACGAGATGGTGATGGTTTGTTGAGCCGATTGAAGATAGAAAAGGAACAGCCAATGGTGGCTGCTGCACACATCTTCTTATTTGTATTCTGTCTCTCTCTCTCCCTCTCTCTCTCTCTCTGGGCTCGCTCGGGGGACAAGGAGCAGCAAGCCTTGCGGTGGATGGTTACTGTACTAGTTGGCTATGGCTACTTGTCTCCTGTGATTGGGGCGTGGGGAGCCGGCGCCGGGGATAAGAGGGCCAACGACGGGTATGTGTGATTGTGAACCTTTAATTATATTTTATTTTTATTATTTCTTTGGTTATAGAAATGTTAAAGTAATTTCAATATTATTTTATATTTTATATTTTTAAATAATTATTTATAAAATTTAACTCTAAAATAATTTTTTATTTTTATGTATATTTATATTAAAATAATAATATTTTTTATTAAACCTACGAGTTGTCATTGCTTCTCTAGTCGTCGCCCATCCCACCTTACGCCCAACCGTCTCCCCTACCTCCCTCATCCTCCTCTAAGCTAAAAAAAAAGTGATAGTGAGGATTCGAAAAGAAGTCAAAGCTCAGGAAGAAGTGACGAAACAGCACTGACGCTGAGAGATACGTGCAAGCCCATCCTGGTCCCGTGCTTCAACCTCAACAACTCCGCGTCGTTCATCTTCTCCCATGCAAACGCATCTAAGTCGTCGAGCTTCAACTTCAAGCCCTGAAATATCTGCCACGCAACGGCATTGGATCCAAGCCTATTCAGCGGCTCGCTGCTTCTATCGGTGTTGATTGATCAGGTGTTCAGTGGCTTGTTGCCTCTATCAACGTTGGAGAGGAAGCTAATGGGCAGGTGTGAGTGAAGGGTTTGCCCAGAGACGTGAAAGACTGTGAGGGAGGAGAGAGAAAAAAATTAATAAAATAATATATAAATAATAAACGGTGACTATTCAAATATGAAGAGTTACTGTGACATTTTTCAGATGTAGAAAGTCATGTGAAGAGCCTATTGAAACATAAATTGGAATTTTTACTCGCTACATGTAGATAATAGAGAATATGTTGGAGTTGCTCTTATATATAAATATTTTTATTGTTATTGAATTTATATTAATTTTTTAAAAAAATATTTATATCAATTTAATAGCTGAAAGAGTATTTATGTGAAAATTATTTATATAATATACCTACAAATAGTTTTTTATTTATTATTAAAATAATGCTATTGCATAGATAATTATTACAACCAAAAAATATCATTTCAATTGAATTGATATTATTTTTTTATTAAAAAAGCATATCAAACTAATAAAAAAACTATTCTTGCATGAATTTTTTACACAATCTAGATTAGATATTTTCTTATTATTATTTCTTTGAGAATCACCAAAATTCGACTATATGGATGTTAACGATATGCAAATAGTAAATATTTTAACTTTCTTTCGGGCCTTATCTCAGATAGGATTATGACATATCATCAATTATCAATTCAAATAATCATTCTACTAAATTTCTTTACAGTTTCTTTGATTAAATGATATGTTAAATCTTTCTATTTATTTTTTGTATGAGTTTTAATTTTTGTATTATTTTTCAAATTGGAGTTTAGAGTTATAATTTTAAAATAACATATTTTTGGTATGAGACTCACATATTTTAAAAAACTGAATTTTACAAAACTCACCATTTTAAAAAACAATCCTTAAGTTCAATTGTATCAAAATATAACTTGGTGGGGCGTTTTTTAAAAGCAACCTTCAACTCTTTGCTTTTTTTAAATGATTTTATTATTTATTTCAAAATTGACAGCTATTTTAAGTGTATTGGAAACAGTTTTTTAAAATGATCGTAAAAATAAAAATACAAGGGAATATAAATTTGATTTTAAGTTATTAAGGGTATGTTGGTACTGGTTTTGAATACAAAAAATAAAAAATATTTTTTATTTGATGACTATTTTTAAATTTGATTTTCAAATACCAAAAACAAAAACACATTTATGTTATTTTTATTTTGCAAATACCCCCTCCCAATAACCCCAAACAAAAAATAACAGAAAATCATGTTCAAAAACAGTTTTTAAAATACTTTTTAAAAATAAAAACAATATCAAACACACCCTAAATTTCTCCTTTGTGCCGCACAACAAGCATATATTAGCTAATTGTTAACATTACCTATTAATATTGTTGACAAGTTAAGAGGTGTCTTATGAATCGTCATCTATATAGTATATTTTACTTTATATGATACTTTTGGCCACCACAGTAACTTTTAATCAAATTGTGGAGACTTTAGACGTCTATGATGAGAGTAATAGCAAAACTTCACGTAAAAGACCCCCTTCAACCCCTCTAGCTAAAGCTGGTAAACGGTTGATTGACAAACAAGTGTTGGAACTTGCAAAGAACTGTAGGAGAATGCAAAAGAATTACAAAATCAAAAGGGATGGTAAAATCATAAAGTCTAAAGAAAATTCAATTTGAAGATTTGAAAAGCATTGTTAATTCATTCCAAATCAAATAACAAAGTGTAACACCTAAAAAATAAAATTTTAAAGTAATTTGAGTAAACTCGTTTAATTGAACTAAATTTAGTCTTAAAAACATAATAAAATTGGCAATAAATAGGAATATTTTTTAAAAGAGAATAACACCATTCTCAGGTTCGAGGAGACGTAAGAATGACAAACCAGAAAGTTTGGATACACAAAATGGCCGCATTCTGATTGACCAGAAGCACTGGTGAACGTCAACATAACATATCACAAAAGCTGGACTCAAAGACAACACCATTTGAATAAATGAAACGAAGGCCGTGAAAAGTTAAAGTAAAAAGATCACTTCATCTAATAAAATGAAGGCATATTAAGATAACAGAATGTTTGGGCGACCAAAGCATGAGTAAAAAAGGATGAAATATCAAATCGGAGTAAACAGGCAACGCTAGAAAGTGATGGGACCAAATCTATTGAGTTTTTTAGATCTGATGCCCATTTATGTGAGAATTACAAAACTGCTCATTTAAAAAATTAAAATTGCATTTGTCATTTGTGACATTAACTGTATAAGACATCATATTCTTTGAAAAAAAATGCAATCATGTATTCTAAAACTGATCTCATTAACATCATTTTAATATTTTTGCAACAATCCACGTCCCTCCGTATATTCAACCATTCAAATTATTAACTCTACACACTTAGCTTATATTGAAGAAATTAAACCAGTAAATATATTACAAGGATGGAACAGAGATTCCTGAGAATTAAATAGAAAACTAAAAAGACGTTTAAAGAAATGTAGTTCGCCTTCACGCTGTACCTTTGAGATTCAATTGAGTTGAGCTCGGAGCGGCCCTCAGTGCACCCAAGTTAGGCCCCGGCTGTATGCATGACTTTGATCTCAGAAAACTGACCAAATCTGCATATCCAAATTCACATCCTCAAGAGTAGTCTTCCGAATCTAACTTCATTTTTTATTTTTATAACAAAGCAAGCCAAAAAAAACTAGTATAAATAATTGATTGATTAAACATGCTCTCTCAAAAAATTAATCTCAACCTTCCATTTGTGCCGATGTAGTTTTACTAGCAAGACAGCTACCAAGCCATACTGCCTTTCGGAACCAAAAAAAATGCCTATGTTGGGTTCTTTTTTTATTGTTTGAATTTGAATTTGAGTTATTTGAGTTATTTATTGTGTTTGAATTTGGGAGTTCCTATTTGGGATATTTATTGCGTTTGAATTTGAGAGTTTTATTTGAGTCATTTATTATGTTTGAATTTAAGGGTCATGTATTTATTGTATGTGAATTTGAAAAAAAAACTTGGTTATAAAAAGAATATCAAGAAGTGAGTGAGGATATACTTAATTTTGAGAAAGAAATCCAATTAGAAGGTTATTGTACTAGGAGAGATGGCTGCCTCTCGAATTGCACTATTTTGTTTTATTTCATATTTTATCTACCAATAAAATTACTCTTTTGCTCGGATTCCTATCAAATTGGTATCAGAGCGCGATCTTTGGACTTATGGCTGCGAAAAAAGTCGAAATCTTAGAAGAGAAATTGGAGGGAGGGATAAGCTCCATCAAGGTCATCATTGACGAGCGATTCGAAGCCACCAACAAACAATTCTCCACCTTGGCCACCAACAAATAGTTCTCTACCTTGGAGGCCATGCTACACAAACTGATAGAGCTCAAACAAAATCCTCCGGCCGTTCCATCGACTGGGGGAGGGTGGTCAATGAGCTCCTTGACAATCACAGTGGTAGCTCTTTGGCGATTACAGTGGTGAATGAGCTCCCTGGTGACACAGCAAAGGGCGACGAGGCTGGGAAGGGAACGCGCGCGCAGCCTGACGTGGTTGATTTGAGCGGATCAAGAACCCACAAAGAAGGCACCAAGGGACCTCGTCCTAGGGTTGTCTTCTCAGGCGTCAAGCGAGGCGATAGCGGCAAAGGCAGTTGGATTGGGTTGAATATAGTGGTGTTGATGTTTATGGACCACCAAACGGACAACCTATCTCTGGTGGCAGCTACCTAGCACCAGCATGGGACACGTGAACCACGGTAGAGCCCTAGCGTGGAGGGAGCACAGTTAGCCATCATGGGGTAGAGGAGTTTGTGGCTGGCGAAGGTGATCGTAGCTATGGACCTGAGGAGGTCGGCCCGTCATGGGGTGCGCGACGGCCTAAGGAAGCATAGCGACCAACCTTATTTGCTAGAGGACCAAACTCTAGGTAGCCAGGACAATGACTAAGGCAGAACGGAGGTGGACAGACAACACCATTTGGGGAGGTGCTGAGTTCGGGGAGGGCTGGCACAGGGCTGCAACACTGCCTAGGAGGGAGCTCAGCCCTAGGCAAAGGAGAGGAGAGCAAACTCACTAGGAGGAAGGAGGTGTGGAGCATGAGGGTATGGCCCACTTTAGTACCGGGCCTTGGGAGCAAGGGCGTGATGTGGGAAATGGCTTTTGGGTTGGCAATTTTAGGAATCGAAAAAGGAAATAACGCTGGAATGGGGACAGGGCCTCTATGATACGCAATCAGAACGGGAATCCTCAATGGGAGCCAGATTCAAAGGTTCACAAATTAAAAATGTCCATATTCGACAACGCGGATGTGCATGAATGGTTGTATCTGGTGGAACGCTATTTTACCCTTAATGACTTCTCAAAAAATGAAAGGTTGACTACAACGGGTGTTTGTTTGGAAGGTAATGCATTAGCATATATCCAATGGCACGAACGGACTATAATTTTACAAGGAGATTCAAGTTTAAGCAATACTTTAGTATCGCTCAAGAATATGGCAAAAGCAATTCAGGATACAGGGACAAGACTCTTAGTGGAATTGAGCATTCTCGAAGGGACACCCACCAAGTCACATGGGGTGATCCCAGGACCGGTTCAACAATTGTTACACCCTTTTGAGGGGGGTTTTCAAATGGCTATAGGTCTACCCCCATGGCAAGATCTCGAGCACGTAATCATACTTAAAGATGGAGCCTCTCCCGTGAGTGTCCGCCCGTACAATTACCTCCAGATACAAAAGGATAAGATTGAGCAATTAGTCATAGACATGTTGGAGGCTGGAATTATACAACTAAGTATCCGCATGCAGCCAAAGGATGTGGCCAAAACTACGTGTCGGACTCACGAAGGGCATTATGAATTCTCGGTCATGCCGTTTGGCCTTACTGATGCTCAAGCTACCTTTCAATCTTTGATGAATAAGGTCTTTCAATTGTACTGGCAGAAATTCATCTTAGCTTTCTTTGACAACATCCTCGTCTATAGTTGTTCCTTGGGGGAACACGTGAGGCATTTGGAACTGATATGGGAGGGGCTACATGAACACCAATTGTACGTCAACCGCAGCGTGGAGACCAACCTTCGTTGTTTCATGTCTGATGCTCCTAAGCAATGGGCCCAGTGGTTGGCATGGGCAGAGTATTGGTACAATACTTCATATCATACTGCTTCAAAAACTACTCTTTCCAAGATCCTGTATGGGCAAGACCCCCCCGCATCTCGTACATTATGGGCATCCTACATTGACTAAGGATATGGAGATTGTATTGGAGCCCACTTCTCTAGAAGGCGAGTGCCCAAGTTCGATGGGCCCACCGCACATGATGGAGGTGTTGATTCGGTGGAAAGGCTATGAAGCAACATGGAACCGCTTCATGTGAACCACATGCAGTTCTTTTCGTTCCACCTTGTGGACAAGGTGTCTTCTTGGGAGGGGAGTAATGTTGGGTTCTCTTTTTTATTGTTTGAATTTGAATTTGAGAGTTTATATTTGAGGTATTTATTGCGTTTGAATTTGGGAGTTTCAATTTGGGGTATTTATTGTCTTTGAATTTGAGAGTTTTATTTGAGTCATTTATTATGTTTGAATTTGAGGGTTATGTATTTATTATGTGTAAATTTAAAAAAAGAGAGGACTTGACTATAAAAAGGGGTGAGTGAGGATATACTTGATTTTGGAAAAGAAATTCAATTAGAAGGTTATTGTATTAAGAGAGACGGCTGCTTCTCGAATTACAGACCAACTATTCTGTTTTGTTTCATATTTTATCTACCAATAAAATTACTCTTTTGTTCAGTTCCTTCAAGGTATGTTTTCTGCTCACTGCTGAGGGAGGGAAATGCAGAGGCCATCAGGGAAAATATATGTTTTGGTGCTTTACTGTTTCTGAGAATTTGTATTTAGTAATTACAACCTTCAGCATAAGGGGATTGCATCGGGGGGAGCAGTTCTTTCATCCTTTTTACAGTTCTGCAGAGAGTTTTTTTTACCGTTATTTCATCCCCTGTTGTATAAGGACACGGTTTTGTGTGGCCTAAAACAAAAAAAAAGAAATGTATTTTCGTTTTGAATTGGTGTGGCTAAGAACATTGGCAAAATTCCCGAACCAACCTCGTAAATCTGTGTCTCGTTTGCTTTTCTTGCGAATATATTTTGCATTTGTTCTCCTGCGGTTCTTAATTTCCAAGATCGAAAAGACTACCGGGATTGTTTAATCTCAACAGTAACGAATCTAAGATGTGCAGTTTCAGGATTCATACCGAGGTGTTGGGTGCTCAAAGGTTGTGCATCGCAGTGTGGCAATGTAATTGGACAATCTATTGCAGGGTCTGAAACTGCCTTAGAAGTGGACTCCGCCGCTGCTTCCATCAATTCTTGTCTCCAATTTGCTGCCATAATTCTCACAAACTCTTGAAGAGCCATACGCATCCAATCATATCGGCAGAGTCTGTATGCATCTTTTATGCTTAGCTGCAACAGGAAATGGCAAGCCATAAGTTCATACTTCAACAAAAAACCTATCATGCAGATATGGAAATGGAAATACCATGTATAGTGATACAAAATCTAAAGAATACATGATACATTTGTATCGTGCAAAATTAGCAGTAAAGTCAGGGAATGCCAATTTTTCTGCACACCTACCCATATCCGGTTGTGATTTCCTTGCTCAGGCCAAGCTTCAAGCTCCTTGGTCACCTCCATTGCAAACATCCAGCCCCTGCAGCCACCTTCCAGGCTGCACATCTCTTGCCTGCTTTTGCTTCTGAACTCCCAATCTCCCAAGGGTGCTTTCTGTAGAAACTTTAGTGTTTTAGATAAATTTCGTGACAACAGCTCAACAAGCACGCAAAACTTGATGCTATATATTGGCACGGTTTCCAGAATTAATGTTATCAAAACCCCACAATATGGGTTTTAATCCTGAACTGCAACTCACATGATCACTGCAAACAAAAGACCCAAAAACCATCCAAGTTTATTAAAATAAAATAGTCGAACTGAACCTGTTTGGTCTGTTCTGTTTTGGTTCCCCGCAATCTCAACACAAGCTGAATTCAACTGTAGACCTTATAATTTTTACATATACTGGGAATTAGATTTTTGAGCATTAAACTGTTTCTTTCTTTATTGTCAATCAAAAATATTGAGTTTTGGTATTTTTCCTCGTCTTAATATTATTTCCTCTTTTCCAAAAAAAAAAAAGGAAAAAAAGAAGGGAGTTGACACCCACAAACAATTATTTGAAGTTTAGCCAAAATCATGCAACTAAAACTCAAAAAAATACGTTTTACTGAAGCCAATCTACACCGCATACAAAAAAAAGCCTCTTCTTCTTCATCGTCTGACCAATTAGTAAATGGCATAAGTAAACTTGTGACGGAAAACAACAATTACAATTTACAATCACCAATCAAAATAACTTACTATAGTCCCTATTACCCCTGCTTCCTCCAAGGCTTCCCGACATGCAGCTTGTTCAACAGTTTCATCATCCTCCCATCCTCCCTAATAATTAGACCTTTTTTTTCAAACAAGCAGAGTTTGTCGATAGTAATGAAACAAGCAATTTGGGATGAACAGAGCGAACACATACATACCTTTGGGAAAACAAGGTCAACCCGATTTAGAGTAGAAATCATAAGAACTTCTATTATGCTTTCCATATCATGATGGGTTCGCTGCCCATCCTTTGCCAGCTTGTAAGGAATACACCTGTAATTATTATATGCACTCTCAAGGATAAGAAACATATATAATATTAGTACCCCAGGATAGTTGCTGGAATCCAGTACTCTGGTCCGGCTTGATTACAGGCGGAGAGGTCTCATGTGCAGCCAGGAACATGGTTCAAGTTATTAACTTATTTATTGCTGCTAGGGTCATAAACCAAAACCAAATATTCTATGTTGGTGAATGTTTTTTTTTAACATAAACGAACATTATTCGGCTTCACGAATAATATTAATAATTACATTCCGTTGAATAAACAAACAAATAATTAATTAAATTCACGAACGGAAAAATATATTTATTTATAAATTTTAAATAATTAATATTCTAATTCACGAACGGTAATTTAGTATTCATCTTAGGGTTCATTAATTAAGGAATAATATCAAATTGCGTTTGAAAATCTTCCTGCTCAGCTACTCGGTTCATTTAAATTGCTGCATTATCATTACGTAAACAATTGCGTAGACAGTTAAAATATTGATTTAGTGTTTAACGAACTGTTTGGACCTTTATTAAATTACTGCTTGGACCAATAGAAGCTTTTATAAACAGAAGCATGAATAATAATAATAATGATGATCATGATCATGATGATGATGATAAAAGCACAGTTAAATTACCAAATTCATAATAATTTGTTTTTTTAGTTTATTGCATAATTTGCTTTTCTATCAGTAGCACTCCTCATGCTGACATCTAATATTTGTCCTTTAAGGGAAAAAAACAACAGGTTCATGGCCATCATTTTTAATCATATCGAAATAATGGTTATTGACTTTAAGTGTTGGACAAATCTGTAGAAAAAAACAGAGAAAAGATGAAGATATCATTTCATGTTGTTATGTAAGAATTGAAGGCGTGCAACAACTGATGAGGATGATACAAAGACAATTCACATGCTCAATTCTTAGATGTTTCTCGGTTTATAGAAACATTACTGTAGTGTTTGCATGCATACTTCTCTTATTGCTCCTATTTTGGACTCGTTTCTGACATTAGGTAAATATTTCTGTACCTATCGCAAGGCCAGCGCAGTTGTTTGACTTAAAAGAATTCAAGAGAAAATTATTTTAAATTTTTGGCCAAAAAGAGAATATCAGATGAAGAATATATATATATATATACACACACACACACAGAGGGTGAGCAGGGCAGGACAGGGCTTACCCAGAAACAAGCCGGAAATTATTCTCGTATCGTTGCTGTTGACGACCAGTGCGCGCAATCACCGGAGATGGCATGATGATTTAATTAATTCGAGAAACAGTCCTTCTAACTTCTAGTTTTGATAATTAAATAAAAACAGGAAACTCAAAATCAAAAATGAAGAAGAAGAAGAAGAAGAAGAAGAAGAAGAAGAAGAAGAAGAACTGAAGAAGAAGCGAAAACGAGAATAGGATTATTGGATATTGTTGGCAGACATGAAGCTTTCAAATCCAGGAGCAGAAAATTCCAGAAGTAAGTGCATACCATATAATTTAGTGTTCTAAAAATCAGAGTCAGGCTCGCTCTTCCTCTGCGGCTGTCGTTTTGAGCCGATAAAAATGGGAAAGAAGAGAGCATTAGAAATTATTCTCTCGCCTGCTTCAAATGTTCTCAGTTCCCAAACAGGGTCGGGTAACATCAATAAAGGAAAGAGTGTCGAGCGAGGAAGCAGCGTGATTCTCACATTGAGTGATCTCGGGAGCCAATGCAACGCATCCGCGTGGGCTGAGTTCAATGGTACGTGGAAGGCATTATCTAAGCAACCAGATAATCTTTTTTTTGAATGATACGTCTTGTCGGTATTATAGTATTATTTTTAAAAATAATTTTTTTAAAAAAATAAAAAATTTAAATAATTTAAAATAATTTTTAAAAATAATTATGTTCACTTGCTTCTCATGAAATCAGGGCCGACCACAAAGTCAGATAAGGTTAGGGCCTTAGTCCCTAAATATTTGATTCCCCCAAGCCTCATATCATTCATTGATTTGACCTAGCCAATGAAACACTCCACTCCTCTAACGCACCGTGCCCTAATGCATTTTTAGATTTTCTATGCCCTAACGCTAATACATCTCCATTTTATACCCTCCTGCCTAGTCGTCCTTTTGCGTTCCATTGTCCTCCGACCCATCCCTCCCGCCTACTGCCCTGCTACACTCCTCTCTCCCAACTCCTAAAGTGTTAGGCCTTGGATTTCCGACCTGCAAAAACTGGTTAATGAATCTCCATGCCTACACCCAAAGGGATAAGAGATTGGTAATAATACCGAATAAGGGATCTTAGCGCAGATGTTATCTTTAAGTCATACCATACACATAGCATACGAATATAGAAATCTCATTTCAAACTACCGTACAAATACTCATACAAATATGCTACTTCCCCATAGGGTTATATCATATGATTTGAATCCAAACATATACAAACACACATAACAAAGTTTCCACCTTAGGTAAACCTCTTAGCTCCTATAGCCACTTGAAACAAGCAAAGACAAACACAACAAGAGGGGTGAGCAATCACAGCTCAATAGGAATCACATCTCCCCAACCCATCCAACTCATACTCTATCCATAGGTATCGTGTAGGCATGTGCTCATGTAATGTCACATCTATCCCATATAAGCATATTCATCGGCTCTCATCATTGATCATTATCACATAAACCCTGGCATATTATCATTTCATATATCTCAAATGATCATATAATATCATCAGATATAGCTCAAAGCATCATAGCCTCACATACCCCAACACAGGTCGTGCCTCTCAAGTACCATCAATAGAACCTCACAAGCTGGTACCACAATTAGCCTCACAGGCGCATACTCATCCCATACATAACATTTTAAGCCTATGACATCTCATGCCAATAACATCTCATGCTTAATAAAACTCATAACATCAATATTTCAAGCATCTCATGCACAACAAAAATGTCACGGCATAAGCATTGTCATATCCCTAATTTTAGAAATTTAAAACCAAACACGTGACTTTCCCATGCTTGTACACGAAGGGTCAAGGGGTTGGTGACAAGCACCTATAAGCGACATACAAAACGAGTGTTGTCCAAATTCCCTATACAACATACATCAAGGGAATGAAAGTACTTTTTTAAACCTAAACTAATATAAAGTATATTAATAAAATCATCACACAAACCAATTAATTTATGACAACTATCCACAGACCTGTCATGCCCCCAAATTCCAGGGAACCCGGAACCAAGAACATGACTTCCCCTTGCCCACACCCGAAAAGTCAAGGGGTTGGTGACTAGCACCAATAGAGACTACACCACGGGTGCTGTCTCAATCATGCAACCCTGTACAGTCATACATCAAGAGTAATCTTGTACTTTCCCATAAATCATTATGCATACAATAAGTCATACAGACATCATATCATAAACAGTATACAAATACAATTATCCACGGACTCATGTCCAGGTACAACACATAACAATACAGAATACAATACTGTATCATACATCAAAGTAGTGGGCACATCCTCCTGTAAGAAAGTGCTCCACTAGTCTCGGGTCACACCTGAAAAAGGTAATCAACAAGTAGGGGTGAATGACAAGCTCAGTAGGTGACCCCAAAACTCCACATCATGCAAACATACAAGTCTATACTATATGCTCAGTGTACTCGTGCACTGTGTAGTGTACACAATCATAAGGACACAACCTGCAAACAAACATCAGGACCCGCCTGCCCACACAGGATAGCTTGTCCACGATCCTCCACGGGATCCCAGCTTAGGGCACTCAGCCCTAGCTCCACAAGCTCAACGGCTCAACACAATCCTCAATGGGATTTCAGCTCAGGGCACTCAGCCCTACCACAACGCTATATGCCCGGACACAGTGCCACACAGGCCTTCCATCGGCGCATCTGCTTGCCACGGCCACAGCGCAATATGCTCAGCCACAGTGCCGCACAGGCTTGCCATCGGGGCATATGCCTGCCCCGTCAACCACATAGCATCATCTGTGCTTCACGGTGAGAACCCAACAAGCCTCAATTCCTCAAACCAACATACTAACACCAATATGACATTAAGATTCCATACTCCCTTTATAACTGAAGCTAGTCTTCACAAATCGATCAACATTCCTTGACCAGGGAATGAGATACCCATAGAAGTTGTTTTCTTGAAATAAAAAGTCCCGGCATTGGGTCTCCATATCATAACTATGCTGATCTGATTTTTGGGGATTTTTCCGAGATGTCTAACCCCACTTTCCGAAAATTCACCTCTACGAAAAACTGGATTTTTCTGAGATTTTGCACTAAATCCCAATTTTCACATTTTGAAGGAGTGGGAATTTATTTTTCTAGTATTTTTCTTTGAATCCAAATGGGGGGTATATCGTTATTTACATTGTAACTTAAGTATAATAATACTTCAATGTGGAGAGGCATAATGGTTACAATGTAAATGGGTCCAGGCACCCTGGCAACATATACTGCAACTGCACTGTCTAACTGCTCGACGCACCTTGCTCGAGACACCCTACTCGAGACACCTTGCTCGACACTGCTCGACCCTCTAAGCTCGAGCAACATGCTTGAGGCTCCCTACTCGAGGCTCTGCTCGACACTCTACTCGAAGCTAGGCTCGAGCAGTTCCCCAGTCGCGAAATTCCGACTACGTTCTTCCCCAATTCGTTCCAAAACCCAATTATACTCGTTAAATCTCCATTTCTAAGCAATAATTCATCCCTGTTAAGGGTTTCTAACATCATCTAGCCACATTATACTACTAAACAACCTAAATCATCTAGGTTTCATGCTCAATTTCCATTTTTCCCCAATTCCTAGGGTTCATCACGAATTTTCATGATTTTATCAAATTCTTGCATGTTAATCCAATGAAACAGCAAAGAAAGGGTGAAGAATCAAGGGAATACCTACCTAGAATGATTCTTGATGATTGAACAAGCTTAAAATGGCCCAAAGCGAACTCCAAATTAGATTCTAAGCTTCTCTTTCTTTCTTTCTTTCTTTCTTTCTCTCTCTAACTCACAAACACTGAAATGTAACGTGAAAGCTTACTCTCATCCTATTTATATTTCTGAATTTTCTTTTATTAATAAATCCCAAAAATATTAATTGACCTTCCGAGGTCACGAACTCCAAATTGAGCCTAAGTACAGTCAAAACGCTCAAAATGACAAGCACATCACTATCTAGATATTTTCCAACACAATTGACCGCTCAAACGCAAGGTCAACCAATAAACCCCAAGAAGTCAACAATTGGGCCACTCGAGGCCCCGACCCGGAATTGGGCCCAATTTTAGTCAAAATGCTCATATTGACTAACACAATATTGCCCAGATGTTTTTAGCAATAGAGAAAGACTATCTCTCAGCCCTACCCAAATACGGGTCTTTACAAGACCCTTGTCCGGAAAAATAAGGTTTAATAAACAAATAACATCTAAACAAAGTTCATACATCACATAAATAACTTCACCGAGCAGCGTAATCTAACACTAGCTCCAATCAACACCTAGAGAAAAACAAATCAATGAGTAGGGGTAAGCACAAAGCTCAGTAGGTGAACTATCACGACTTACTAACTGTGAGGACTAACTGTGAGGACCCGTGTCCTAGTCCTGAGAGTTAGAGGGAGTGAGGTGCCTTATTTTGTATCAACACATGTTTTGGCTGGGATGAGTTAGTTATTTTTGTGTTTGAGCAAGCACCTTGACCCGACGGCCAGCGGGAGTCCGAGGGCGTAGCGCCTCGCTGGAGATCTCACTGGTCGGTGTGGCAAAGGTCGACGTGGGTCGATGTGTGGTCGAGGTCGAGCTTCCTCGTGTGTTGGTCGATACGACAAAGTGGTCGATGTAGGTCGATGTAAGGTCGACGTGGTCGACCTAGCTTGAGATCGACCTTGTGCGACGCAAGAATTGATCGACGTGGGGTCTAGTTGACGCGAGAAGATGCCGGTCGATGTGGTCGATCCCGGCGATTTTTGGGTCGACGTCGACTTGTGGCAGCTTATTTCGACACGATTTTCTTATTTTCTTTTTTTAGGGTTTTATTCTGGGCCGCCGTCACACACACACACACACACACAGAGTTCGTCGTTCATCGTTCGTTGCTGCTGCATTCTTGGCAAAGGAGACATCCGTTGGAGAAGGGTGTGGCGCAAGGGACGATCCTTCAAGGCGGAGCTCGAAAGCTCGATTTTGAGGTAGGTGGTTCTATCTCTTAGAGTCTGTCCCTATGATTGTGAAAAGTTATATGTAAAGACTCGTATTTGGGTAGTTTTAAGAGATAGTCATTCTATGAGAATGTAACTATCTGGACGGTAGTGTAGCCGTCGATGTGAGCATTTTGACTGTACTTGGGCCCGATTTCGAGTCAGGGCCCCGTTTGACCCGATTGTTGACTTTTCGGGGTTTATTGGTTGACTTTGCGTTTGAGTAGTCATTTGAGTGTGATAATATCTGAACAGTGTTGTGCTCATCATTTCGAGCGTTTTGACAGTAATTTGACTTAATTTGGAGTTCGTGACCTCGGGAGGTCAATTATTGCGTTCGGGTCAATTATTGCTGGGAGGCCAATTATTGGCAACGGTATATATATAATTAAGAACTGCCTTATCTCTTTAATTGCCAATTATTGGTGCATGCGTGTTTGAGCAAGAGAGAGAGAGAGAGAGAGAGAGAGAGAGAGAGAGAGAGAGAGAGAGAATGTGAAGAACGTGAAGAGCTTTCTTGGCGATTTTGGGGCGATTGGAGCTTGTGGATCGCAATAAACCTTTCCAGGTAGGTGTCCGTAACTGTCTTATCTCGATTCTATCTTTGAATATGTGATCTGTGGTTGTATGAGTGTGTATTTTATGAGGGTTGAGAAGTCAACCATGGAGGTCTAGATTTAGATCTAGATGAATATATGATTTGTGTGTATTTCTGCTGTTATCGTGCGGATTAGAGGCGTTTAGGACGCGTTTTGAGGTAAATATTACATTTTATTGCGTAAAACATGTGTTTATGAGCGTCTGGGGGTCACTGGGTTGCTTCCAGACAAAGAATAGGCCAAAGACGATGATGAACAGTACCCTAGGCAAACTGCAGGGTCGAAGTTCGTATTCAGCAGCTTCGTAGTCCGGAGGAGTTAGTCCAGATCAATAGTCCGGAGTAGTTAGTTCGGATCAGTAGTCCGGAGTAGTTAGTTCAGATCAGTAGTCCGGAGGAGTTAGTCCGGATCAGTAGTTCGGAGTAGTTAGTCCGGATCAGTAGTCCGGAGGAGTTAGTCCGGATCAGTAGTCCGAAGGAGTTAGTCCGGGTCAGTAGTCCGGAGTAGTTAGTCCGGATCAGTAGTCCGGATCAGTAGTCCGGAGGAGTTAGTCCGGGTCAGTAGTCCGGATCCGTAGCATCAGTCCGTAGCATCGCTCCGCAGCATCAAATCCGTAGCATCAAATCCGCAGCAGTGTTCCGCAGCAGTGCAACTGCACTGCACTGGACATTTACATTTACATTAAACTTAAGTTACAATGTAAATAACGAAATACCCCCCATTTGGATTCAAAGAAAAATACTAGAAAAATTAATTCCCACTCTTTCAAAATGTGAAAATTGGGATTTAGTGTAAAATCTCGGAAAAACCCAAAAGTTCGTAGTGGTGAATTTTTGGAAAGTGGGGTTAGACATCTCAGAAAAATCCCCAAAAATCAGATTATCTTATTTATGATATGTGTCACGACCCGAGCAGCGTGGTGCTGGCGGGACGTTTCTCAGTGACACGATTCAGGAATGTATTCGTGCTACATAAAAGAGAGGGGTTGGTTGAAAGCGTAGACGATGCGCAGCGGAAGGTTCCAGGCAGTTCGTGAAGGAGAACGGATGGAACCCCTTCGGAGTTCAGACGTGCCAACCCAGTTGAATGCGGGGAGCACGCCGCTAGTCGAGGACTTGACGTTGAAGAAGGGATTTGGCCATCCTTACACAAACTGGTCGGGAACTGGAGCCGTTCTCCTGATGAGCCCAGTGGCAGGGCGAAACCAGTCTACGTGCGCTTCAACCCTCAAAAGGCTAAACTTAGCGGATCGTGGATAGAGAAGCTAAGTGCCGCAGTGGGTTGAGAGGCGCAGGAAACCTGACCCCGTGACAAGTGGTATCAGAGCCGAACCGGCCCGTATCCTGAAGACTCGCCGAGCACTCTCGCGAGTAGCGTGATCCCAAGGTGGGAGCTCACAGAGGTGAGTCGACCGATAGTGTCTTGCACGCCTTGCGTCCATAGAGTTGGAGTATCCTAGAGTGTGATACAGAGTTGGGCAAGGGAGTACGAAGGAGCGCGTCGGAGCGATCTTGGAAGCCTCCTATCATTTGGACATTGGGCGAGTGGGGCGAGCATCTTGGTAAAGGTGTTGCAACCTGCGGGGAAGCGATGTCCAAGCTGTTGACATTGGGCGAGTGGGAGGGCGTCGAGGTAACGATGTCATCGCCTGTGGGGAAGCGATGTCGACAAGCGCAACGAGGACGTTGCGAGGATTGGGTGGAGGAGAATGTCACGACCCGAGCAGCGTGGTGCTGGCGGGACGTTTCTCAGTGGCACGATTCAGGAATGTATTCGTGCTACGTAAAAGAGAGGGGTTGGTTGAAAGCGTAGACGGTGCGCAACGGAAGGTTCCAGGCAGTTTGTGGAGGAGAACGGATGGAACCCCTTCGGAGTTCAGACGTACCGACCCGGTTGAATGCGGGGAGCACGCTGCTAGTCGAGGACTTGACGTTGAAGAAGGGATTTGGCCATCCTTACACAAATTGGTCGGGAACTGGAGCCGTTCTCCTGATGAGCCCAGTGGCAGGGCGAAACCAGTCTACGTGTGCTTCAACCCTCAAAAGGCTAAACTTAGCGGATCGTGGATAGAGAAGCTAAGTGCCGCAATGGGTTGAGAGGCGCAGGAAACCTGACCCCGTGACATATGGGAACCCAATGCCGGGACTTTTGATTTCAAGAAAATAGCTGCTATGGGTACTTCCTTCATAAATCAAGGATTGAGGTTTTACTTGTGAAGACTGGCTACAGTTCCAAAGGAAATGTTGAGAATGACATGCCATACTCATGTTGGTATGTTGGTGTGAGGTATTGGGGCATGGACTCCGTGACTTGTTTGAGTTCTCACCGTGATGCACCGATGGTGCTATGTGGCTGACGTGGCAGGTATATGTACCGATGGCAGGCCTATGTGGCGACTGTGGCCGGACATATTGCGCTGTGGACAGGCTAAGGCCTGAGTTGAGCCGTTGAGCTCGTGGAGCTAGGGCTAAGTGCCCTGAGCTGGGATTCTGTTGAGGATCGTGGACAAGCTGTCCTGTGTGGGCAGGCTAGGTCCTGATGTTTGCTTGCAGGCTGAGTCCTGATGATTGTGCACACTACACAGTGTACGAGTACATAGAGCATGTAGTATAAACTTGTATGTCTGCATGATGTGGAGTGTTGGGATCACCTACTGAGCTTGACGCTCACCCCTACTTGTTGTTTACCTTTTTCAAGTGTGACCTGAGACTAGTGGAGAACTTTCTTCCAGGAGGACGTGCCCACTACTCTGATGTATGATACAGTACTGTTTTCTGTATTGTGTATTGTATTATGTTTGTATCCCGGACATGGGTCCGTGGACAGTTGTATTTGCATACTATTTGTGATGTGATGTCTGTATGACTGTTTGACTTATTGTATGCATGATGATGTATGGAAAAGTACAGGACTACCCTTGATGTATGACTATACAGGGTTGCATATTTGAGACAGCACCCGCGGTGTAGTCTCTATTGGTGCTAGTCACCAACCCCTTCACCTTTCGGGTGCGGGCAAGGGGAAGTCATGTTCCTAGTTCCGGGTTCCCTGGAATTTGGGAGCATGACATTATAATATGGAAATTCCAAACTCTGTTTGATAACACGATTTTGGGGAGATTGTATTGAGATATGTGATATTGAGATATATATCTATATATACATATATTTGTGCATTTTGTGTTGTGAAACGTGAAATAGAGATGTTGTCGATCTATGTTAGTGTATGTTGGGAATTTGAGTATATGCGTGAGATTTGTTATGCTTTAATATAGATGTTCGATGAGATGAATTGTGTGTTTTGTTGTTGTGCTTGTGTTGGAGATTTTGAGGTCCCAATGAGGGGACAGTCCATGAGATGGACATGAGATTTTGAGGTCCCATTGGGGGGGGAACAGTCCTGGATTGGACATGAGATATCTAGGTTCCATTGAGGGAACCACATGTGAATCCTTGCGTATTATTATTGTCTTTTACACTACACTGCACACATTTTCACTGAGCATAGTGTGGAGGAGATGTTGGGTCGTCCCAGGGAGGAATAACCCTTACTGAGCTATGGTTTCCTCACCCACCTTTGATGTCTTTCTCTGCAGGACCTAGCAGGCGATAGGAGGATTATACTGTCGTGGATGCATGTGTATTTGATTTACTATTATGTTTTGAGACATTGTATAGGTTGAGATTGGGACTCATGTATTTATCTGAAATGAGTGTATTTATGAGAAACACTGTGTTTTGGGGCTGGTGACCCTATTAAACATGTAATATAGTTTTATGATATGGATTGGTTTTTTTGTATGGTTTGTGCATGACATGCGTGAGGTTGTAGCAGGTTTGGGGCAGCACCCTAGTGGGAGCCCTAATAGGTGATCATTCACCAACTCCTCATCCTCCTGGGTGCAAGGCATGGGGCATCACTAACCGGTTTCCTGGTGTTGGAAAATCCGGGGCGTGACACCAACATTCAACAATGAACCCCTAATACTACATGCTTTGTGTACAAGTGTACATGTGTAGTGTTGAGCCATAACATAAACACAATATCAGTCAAATCCGAATGAGCACAAGAAATATAACATATCAATTTATAACAATAATTCATAATATATATAAATCACAACTACCAATTTAATAACACAAACAAGGCTTCCCCTCTTTCGGGCTCAAAGTCAATTGACACCTTGGGCAAAACAACATCATGGCGTACCCCACATCTGGGCTCATAGCCATCGCCAGCCTAGGCAATCATGCCACATCATCAACCATACCTTATGCACATAGGAACACAAACATAATATCCAGTACAACAAATCTTCACAAAACGTGTTTTTAATATAAAAACAAACATACACATCAATTATCACAATAAAAATCGAAGTGCAATCCTTAAATAATCCTTAGGGTTCCCCCTAAAGGTTACAAGCTCAAATTCCCATTGGAAAACCAAAGAAAGCAAAGCAGGCTGCTAAAACAGTATAAATTCTATCCCAAGTTTGAAAAATCATAACCAATTCTACAGACTTCTAATTTTCTTATAATACCCATCATTTCAAAGGGTTTTAAACTAGTTATCCAAATAAAATATTTAAAAAAAATTGCATGTCACGATGCTCGCCATGTGCATCACCACATGTATAGCTATTTTTTCATATTTGTTTCCAACTCCGAAAACTCATAACTATTTCTATAGAACTTCGATTGGCTTATAAAACCTATTATTCTGTAGCTATTTCAACCCTCAATGTATTAAAAATATAAAATAAAGTAAAAAAAAGTGCACGTAGCGACACGCCACGTGCAGTGCTACGTGCACCGTCATGTGTGCATGTAAGGACTCGTATTTGAGGGGCTTTGGAGTTAGCCAGACCTTATCTTAGAAAATGAATATCAGCACAGTGATGTGCTAGTCAAATAGAGAAATTTGACTGTTTTTGGGCTAAATTTGGAATTTGAGGCCCAAAGGGGTATTTTTGGGAATTTCAAGAATTTATTTTAGTATTTAGATTAGCATAAATTTGAGGGGTTTATTTTAAATGAGTTGGGCTTAATGAGATGGGCCTTATTTTAGATATGAGTTGGGCTTTATTTTAAACCTTGGGTTTTGGGTTTCATTGTTGTGGTTTGGGTTTTCTTTTTAAAAAAAAGGAGCAAAAGGAGATCCCAAACACTACCTTCCCTGCAGCCGTCACACACACACACACAGAGAGAGAGAGAGGGAGATGATCCAGAGTTGGAGGAGTTTCTGGCGATCAAGGATTCCCTTCAGACGACAGGAGTCCGGAGGTGTTGAGGTAGCAAGGATACAGATCGCTCCGTTCTTTTCCCCAAGTCTTTTTTTCTGGGAATTCTGAGGTAGGGATTTCAAGTTTATCTCTATGCCGTCTCTTTCTTACAAATTCTAGAAAACAAAATTTATATGACATAATCTGGGATGTTGAGAAGAGATTTTTAAATATATTGAGTTTTTGAATTTCACCTTGAGCCTATGGCTGATCTGGGGTTTTTGTCTGAGTTTTCTGAATTTTTGAATTTTTGCGTGAGATTATTTGTGCTTTTGGGTTAGGGGTTATTTGTATACCCATTGTCTTGAGATTATTTAGATGAAGAATTTTGGGGAAACCCTGTATCTGGTTTGGCTAAGGCCTTTGGTATTGGGAAATCAAAATGAGAGTGAGGTCAGAGTTGGGTTTAGACCCTGTTTACGGACTTAGAATCTCAATAACTTCTAAACTAAAACGAATTTGAGGTTGGTCCTTTAGGGAAAAGTGATTAGAATAACAAAAGAGAGGTTTTGGAGCCTACCCATGAGAATGACTTTTTCACTTGCAGATTCATTCTACTCCAAATTGCCCCAAATTTTAGCTGGAGCTTCCTTAGAGGTATATGAGTTAAAATACCCCTGCACGTGAGAATGACTTTTTCATTTGCAGATTCATTCTTGCTCCAAATTGCCCCAAATTTTAGGTGGAGCTATCTTAGAGGTATATGAGTTAAAATACCTCTGCCCATGAGAATAACCTTTTCACGTGCAACCTTATTTTTGGCTAAAAATTGTCCCTAAACCTTCTGGGATGGTTAGAATGATATTCTAAGTTGATTTACCTCTGCCCGCGACAATAGGTTGTCACGTGCAGCTTGTTTTGGGCTCCCCTTGAGGTGGATAAGCTTCCTTTGAAAGGTTGTTGATGATCCAGACTATAAGTGTGAGAAATGTGTGGATTATAGGGACTATGAGGAGTTAGGTGATGTTATATGTGATGATTTAATTGTTCTGAGGCTATCTGTTGTTTTACATTCTGAATTGAGTTTTTGTATGCTAAATGAGTTATATGTCTGAGCTGTGTCTTTGAGTTGTGTTTATGAGCTTACTGGTTGAGTTGCACAGTATCTGTTGAATTGTGCTTATTGAGTTAAGCTTACTGAATTGTACTGTGTTTGTTGAGTTATGTTTATTGAGTTGAGATTGTTGAGTTGTTTATGTTGAAATGTGTATGTTGAGGACCCCAGAAACACGGGGAGTTGAGATGAGAACCCCAGAAATGCGGGGATTGAGCTAAGTATGGGACAGTCATTATACTATACCCCTTGAGATGAGATTCACATTTGCCTGGTGTGGTATGTCACGTCGCCATGGTGGCGAGGTGTCCTCTGCCCTCCAGTGCAGGCAGAGGTATGATGCGTGTTTACTGGGTGATGGTTATTGTTTTAGCTTAAGTCACTACACGAGCATATGCATCCACTTGACATGCATAGTTTTGGAGTGGGACGGGCCTGGGGAGACTTGATCCCTACTGAGCTATAGTTTGCTCACCCCTCCTATGAACTGTTCTTTGCAAGACCTAGCAGGCGATAGGCGGAAGAGCTGAGTTGGTAGGCCGATGGGGCTGTATGGCCTTATATATATATATATATATATATATATATATATATATATATATATATATATATATATATATATATATATATACACACACACACACACACACACATTTGGTTGTTTTGTTGTATTTGAGATTCTGTTTGTTTGAATTGTGTATCCTGGCTATATTGATGGGAGCTTGTTCCCTGGTGGGTTATAAAAGGGCTTGAAGCCTCTGAGCAATGTAATTGATGTATTATGTTATGATTACTGTATGTATATATTGTGGTGGTGTGCTTGGCATGGAAACAAGTACATGCCCCTTGGCATGTTGACTTGTGATACAGGGATAGGACAACACCCGCGGTAGGTGTCCTCACGTGTTTACACCGATTCCTTGACCCTTCGGGTGCGGGCATGGGCAGTCACTACCCATTTCCAGGGGGAAGGAAATTTGGGGCGTGATAGTGCACCTTTCACGTCCCAGTGCCTTGTGCATTACTTCCACTACATGAACCCCATATGCATGCCACGTGCACGACATGTGCATGTCGATACGTGCACCCCAAACGTGTCATTCCATGTAGTCAATGTTCAATTCGTTGACCTACTTGTGTACAAGCGATACATCACTTAGTTCACATGATAAACCATGATTGATTTTTCAAATCTTAACTCAATCCCTAAACCTAAAGGTATTGTTTTTAAGCCTTAGAAAAATTTTATTAATCAAGTTCTCTTTTACAGATAATGAGTTACTAAAGCCCTAACACAGTTATTCCGATTAAATTCATGGTTTTAAGCCTTATCACAGTTGCATGCAAAACTTGTTTATTCTAAGTTTTATTCTTAATCTAATCAACCCTAATTGTCATTCAATCCTAAAAGAGACAAAGAAATATAGAATCACCTACTTCGAATATTTCAGAAATTTAACTAACTCGCCGGAACTTGGAAACACCCTAAAGCTTCAACCTTTCTCCTTTCTCTCTTTCCTTGCCTACCAGAACGGCTAGAGCTCTCTAAGACAAAGAAATAACAACCAAACCCCTAGGACGACCTCCCCCTTTTATAGAGCTTCTTCCCACATATTACAAGACTTCTAATTGCATTAAAACATTAATTTCTTACCCAGAAAGCAACTTCCTTAAACCTAGTTTTTATTTTCCATTAAAGTTCTTATTTTTAAGTCTTTAAAATACCAAAACATCTTTAATTAAGATGAATCCCAAATTTCCATTTAATGACAACTTATTAAATACTGAAGTTATAAAATTGACTAATCTATCCCTTAAATCGCCACTAGATATTTGTAATGTCCAACATCGACTAGGGAGGAGAACGAAGCAGGCTACTTAGGTAGTTGTGGATACCTCTCCTAGCACGAGGCCTTTTGAGGGCTGAGGGCCTACCAAAAATAAAAAAACGTGCAGGCGAGGCCCAAAGTGGACAATATCGGGCTACAAGTTGTTTGGGCTGTTACAAATGGTATCAAAGCCGAGGCCCGGGTTGGTGTCCCAGCGAAGACGTTGGGTTCTCCGAGGGGGGGTGGATGTAATTTTCTACATCAGCTAGGGAGGATAATGAAGCAGGCTACTTAGGTGGCTATGGATACCTTTCCTAGTACAAGGCCTTTTGGGGGCCGAGGGCCTACAAAAAACAAAATCGTGCAGGCAAGGCCCAAAGCAGACAATATTGGGCTACAGGTTACTTGGGCTGTTACAAATGGTATCAAATGTTCCACATCGGGTGGGGAGGAGAACGAAGCAAACTACTTAGGTGGATGTGGATACCTTTCCTAGCATGAGCCCTTTTGGGATGCCTGTGTGGCACTGCCAAGAACAAAACCGGGAATTGGGTTTGGGCCCTGAACTGGACAATATCGTGTTACGGGGAACTTAGACTGTTACATATGGTATCAGAGCCAGAGCCTAGGTTGGGATGCCAGCGAGGATGCTGGGCTCTCCGAGAGGGGGTGGATGTAATGTCCCACATCAGCTAAGAGGAGAACGAAGTAGACTAGTTAGTTGGTTGTGGATACCTCTCCTAGCACAAGGCCTTTTGGGGGCCGAGGGCCTTCCAAAAACAAAAACCGTGTGGGCGAGGCCTAAAGCGGACAATATCGAGCTACAGGTTGCTTGAACTGTTACAATATTACCAAAATACCCCTAAACCATCCAGACACAAATAAAGCTCATTTATAGTCAAAATGACCATATTTCTCGCAACTACCAAAATGACATCTTCAAACCAGATACAAGTTATCTCTTAGTCTATTCTAGGTACAGGATATTACAAGCATGTCATGCATCGTAGCTCAATCATAAATCATGGTATCACGTGTAACACACAACGTAAATCAAGCAATAATAATTCAAGACATCTCATAAATCATCCAAACATGGAAAATTAAGACATACATATGCAACATGCTAAGATACATTAGACTTCCCAAGTCACCTTAACTCATAGGATCATAGCCTTAAAATCCCTCACAGGACTCCACAATGCATAAAGATCAAACCCCTGAAGAAAAACACATAAAAACGGCACACAACAAGTTTTACTTAGCTAATATACACCCCAAAATGAGTTCCTAATCACCCACGACTATCTGGGATCCCACTGCGAAGAAACGGGCAAAAAACAACCCAAAAAGCCCCTAGGTCGATGCCCTAATTGATGTGTAGTCGACCTGTGCAGTCGACTTACACGGGTTGACTGGCTCCCCACACATGGGTTGACTGGGCAGTTGACCCGAATAGACTGGCCTGCCCCAGTCGACCCTCTCTTTGCACACGGGTCGACTCCCAGTCGAGCCAATCGGCTAGAATTTGTCATTTCCAGCCATTTTGCCCAAAATTCTAGCTCTTTAATCCCCCAAATCACACAATCATATACTCCAAACACCACATATAATATTTTAACCTCAAGTTCCCAACTCTAGAAGCATTCAAACATAAAAATACATAATTTCACACTTAGGGTTCATGAACTAAATTTCACGAATTTGGGGTTAAATTCTATGTTTTAGCTACTATTACAACACGAATTTAAGACATAAGAGTAAAAAGAATGAATCCCTACCTCAATTACGATTGATTTAAACTTTGGATCATCAATTTCGCTTTCCCCTTCTGTTTCTCTTTTTTCTCCTCTCTTTCTCTCTCTCTATAAAGGCAAACACGTATTGTAATTAGGTATTAGGGTTCTTCACTGCCTTTTTTATACTTTTTCATATTTAATTCATTAAAAATATAATAATTACCCTTATAGTACCCTGACTCCAAATCAAGTCCAATTACTATTAAAACGTTTCATTCGATGCATACATCATCGTACTAATATTCACATCCATCGTGTGTATTCCATCACATGTTTATCTCTCATAACCCTAAACACAAGTCATTACATGAAGCCCCACCACAGTACTACTACCTGTTGTCCCACTACTACGGCCGTCCTGCGACAACGATCTGTTATCTATGGTCCACTACTTTGCAGCTCTGGCAACATCAATCGGTGACTCCGACTGTTTGACGATGAAATTCTGGATTTGTCAACGACAATCATCATTATTCACTGTAAGTAGTAACATAAATTCTTAAATTTTACATTGTAATGTATACATTATTGCTATATAAATTATTTTTAAATTATGTAAATTCTAAAATTTATACATTACTACTGTTTGTCCTTGGAATTGTGGGCGTATTTTGGAAATGAGAAAGGCAGTGGTTAGGGATTCCTATAGTGTTTTATGATTAGGGGTTGAAGGATAATGATTGTGTAATTGTGTTTCAAATATAAAAAATAATTAAATAAAAAGTATTTAAGTAGTTATAATTTTGTTTCTTTGTTATTATATGATAAATAATCATATCTCCTCAAAGAAAGTATATTTTTGGATTTAAAAAAAGAAAAAATATTTTTAAGGTAATTTAAAAAATTAAATATTTAAGATTATAAATTTAGATTTCTTTTATTTCTTATGATTTACATCTTTTTCTACTTTTGATTTGCAGAAAAAGATGAAATTAACTTTTTAAAGGGCTTATTTTACTTATTTATAAAGACAATGATTTTTATTAGGTATGTTATGTTATTTAATTGGGGGGGGGGGGGGGGCATCATGGCCCGGCCAACCCCTCTTGCCTCCATCTCTGTTTTTTGGGCACCAACGCAGCCTCCATAGTTCATGCTCCCGCAGGCACAATATTTCACACCTCCACCCTTCCACTCCTGCACACACTCCCGACGCATGCCCGCATCATATGCAGACCACATGTTGATGGTCTACCGCTCCACCTCCGCAACCCATGGGGGGATCGGCTGCCATGATCTCAAATCTTTGTTTGCCATAATGCGTTGACACCACCTTGCGACCTCGCCTTTCACTAACCATCGACAACACATGAGACAACAACGCAGGAAGATCCGACAACGGTAATTCTTTATGCCTTAATTCAAGCCCGTGATGCCTCACACTCATCTAACTCTGATGACTTTGACCCTTCACGACTTCACTCACAGTCATGAAGAGCAAGTAATTTTTTTCCTATTACTTTATATAATGTATAATATGTATTCAATTGAATAATTTAAATTTGGTATTAGTATATATTTATTATGAATGAATGTTTTTATTTTGATCCTATTTGTATTTTAAAATTCCATTATATTTGTTATTCAATACTATTTTGTATATTTTTCAATATATATATATATTAGTGATTTGGCCCCGAGTGATTTGCAATCATGATTGAGAATTTGAATTTTTGTTAACTGTATTTTCACTACACTATTGTGTTATAAATATTGGAATATTACTAAAGTTTTGTTTTGGGAAAATTTTGAAATCAATGAACAATTGAGTGACTAATGACTTGAATATTAACCGATTGATTATTGAATAATATTTATATATTGTAGTTTTTTAATGTGTTGAGTCGTAATATGTTAATTTTAATTTGTTATTTTAGAAGTCATCATCATTAAGGTTTTGATTTGAAAAAATTATTTTACACGTGAGATTGAGTATGATACTTTAATTAGCAACTTACAGGTGCAAAAAACAAGAAGATTATGTGACTATTGTTGGTTTGATGCTAATAATTTTTTAGGTAATTATACAAAATAATAAATAATATTTGTATGTTTATGATTGATTGTATATTTCATTATATTTATAATTTTTTCCTTCTTTCAAAAAATTGATAAAGAATAATAAATCATTTATGTTTTGATAACTAATAGAGATGGTGAGACTTGTTTATTCAAATTAATTGGATATATTATATTATTAGCTTCTATTTATATTTATAATGATGAAATGAGCTTAAGGGTGATCGAAATGAAAACTCTACTTTTAAATTAATTATTATATCATGTATGCGTTATTGTCTTATTTATTACTTTATTATCACATATTAATCCTCCATGGCCTTCGACCTTATGACAATAGCAATCATCATCCCAGCTCAGGCATTAGACTGTCAAATGCACTTCCTTTTAATATTCTAGCTTAAGCTTTAGCCTATTAAAAACGCATCCTTCCAATACTCAACCTTAGGCCTTAGCCAATCAAAAACATATCCCTTCACACACATCACATGCTCAAAGCCATTCACAAACATCATCACAAATACAAACATACACAACCAACGACTCAACCCAATTATGACTCCAAACAACATGCACGAACATATCACAAGGATCTCAATCTCAACATATCATAATATCACATCTTGAGGTTACCAATGGAAATTGCCACTATCCACATCTTATCAAGCTAAATAACATCATAATATATCAAAACAGGATTACAAACATTATATTAACAATCGATCACAAATACCTCAAAGTGAATCTCAAAATCGAATCGAGGTAATTAAATAGGAGAAAATTACACACGAAATTAGACTTGGCGATAACGCCCGATTGTGGCCGACTTGCCTTGCTCAAACGACAACACGTAATGGCCATGTGCTGCGGCTTCCTCACCTCCTCACACCACAATGGTTTCTTGACGGCCATAGTCGCATGCCATGCTGCAAAACCTCCCTTCTCCTGTATTATGCAATTTCCGTGCAATATAACTCAAGATATCCCTTAAATATCCAGTTTTTGGTCACGAACACTCAAATTATGCATCATAATAGCAACATATGGATTGAACAACGCTAAAACACAATTAAATATGAAGTATGATGCAATTTGTATTAATATACATCAAATTTTAAGATTTTTCATCAAGAACTCGCCTCAAATTCTAATTTTTTAAATTCTAACCTTTTTAATATGTTGTTTAACATGAAATCACGATAAACAACTTAGAAACAACATTTTCATCATCTTACAACCCTTGATTTAATCACTTAAACTTAATTTTTTATTTTTTTAAAATTTTAGGAGTCCTCCTAGTTTCTCAACTTAATCTAAACATCATCGACCCAATAAAATGGTAATTAAGAACACCTAACAAGGGAAAGACGCTTTAATTATTCAATCATGGTGTCTATACGTGGGAGAGGGAGCAATGTCTTTAATAGAGAAAGCACAGTGTGAGTTCGCAAAGGAGGGAAGGCCAACATAAAATAAGATTGGTAGCATGATCTTTTTAATTTGATATGGCAGTTGAGTACGTATCATTAAAGTAGAAGGTTAATTAGATTTTCATTAAATCATCATGCGAAAATTACTTTCTCATCTCAAAACATTAATGGTGCACCAATAAAATGATTTCTCATGATAATGATGAGATGTTTCAAAAAAGTAATAGCATGCTAAGATAATTTTAATGGCGCGCCAATAAAATAATTTCTCATGATAATTTAATCATTTTTCAAAAAAGCATGCTAAGATAATTGTCCACATCTACCCTCAAACATAAACTCTCAAGTTCACGGCAGAATAATAGCATGTTTTTTATAATAACAATAAATCTCTTATGGATTAATTTGTGAGTTTAGATTTTTTTTTTTTGCGGTATAGTATTTCTGTTGTACAGTAAAATTATATTTTTTAAAAAATACATACTAATAAAATATTATTTTAAAATAATAAAATAAAATTATATAATTTTACTGTATAACTTTTCTGTTGTCATTATAGCATAAGATGCTGATTCTTATTTTGTGGAAAAGCACGTAACACCGTTTTTAATTATACGATATTACAAATAAATTTGTTATCGATTTAACACCCTTCATCACCGCCTATAGTGGGCACCGGGTACTCCACTTTTACGTTATTCCTCGGATGCCGTCGCACGAAGATTGGAGGCACCTTTAAATAATACCGCAATGGAGGTTTATTTTTTATTTTTTAAATTTGTTTTTCTAGTGGTGTACACACACACGGTGGTGTGGAATGCTGGTGTGCGGTGGAGAAAATATAAAAACTTATATATATATATTTAATGTGTGGTTGGACTTATATTTATTTTAATGAGGGAGGAAAAAAAAAAGCATTCTTGGTAATCATTGCATGGGAACGTGTGAACACCAGCTACATGATAATTTACTTTTCAAGAAATAACGGGCTAGACGAGTAAAATAATAGTTTGCTGGCCATTTAAAACAACGTCCGTACAAAATAATGAATTAAAATGCATTGAAGCCTCTGAACGTATTTTTATATAACATGCACCCAAATAGATATAAAACCAGCGGTGGGTTGGGTGTGTAACCGTTGACCATATTTTATGATGAACGCAGAGGGGATCCAATGCATTTTTAGGCCATGACAAACGACGCGTAGCGTTTAATAGAAGCATGTTCACTCATGTAGTTAATATAATATTTATTTAATATATATGTGTGTGTGTGTTTGTTGAGTGCTTTACGAATTTGTGATGAATGGTGCAAGCAGAGCAGGAGCAATGTCAACAACACAGATAGCTGGTGGTGGACCACGAGGAGGTTCGTCCCCATCCCCCCCACCCACACACACGTCTCACGCTACTGAGGTCATAGCCCACGCGATTTGTTTTTTTTTATTTTATTTATATATATATATATATATATATATATATATTTGCCTTTTTACAACATGCAATAGAATTAGCATTTTCGGCGCTGTAGCAATGGAATTTACAACATATCTGGCGAGTGGAGTGGGCGATCCCTGCTTGGACGAATCTCGAAACCGAGGTGACAGCTTTTAATTGTGTTTTTTTCTTTTGTCTTCTTTCGGGGAAAAAAATGTGTTTTTCTTTTCTTTTTTTCTTTTTGTCGTAGTGGCTTCCTTTACAGCCGATCGATGCACCTCTCGCGGCCAACGCCATTCACTGGCGAATCAGACCGAGCCGTCCTCTCCTAATCGAACGTCGCTCTCATCCGCATCACCTTTTTTGTTTTTTTGCCCCTTTCCGAAAATTCAAATAAGAGTGAAGGTTATTTTAAAATTATTTTTCTTTAAAAAATATTGTTTTAAAATATGCCTCATTTTTTTTTCATTTCCTATTATAACATGTTAACATAGCTTTTTTAATCACTTTTTTAAATAAATATTACAATGAATTTCTTTAATCACTTTCTATATTATATTATATATTATTTTTATTTATTAATACTGATTTAAATTTAATTTGAAATAAAAATAGAAGTAGTGGGAAACAAGATAAAAAAGGTAAGAGAAATTTTATATATATTTTAATAATGTAAATAATATTTTTATATATATTAGAAAAATACCGTACATATCGAATTTTTATTATAGAAATAATTTTATGATTTTTTAACTTTTTTTCTAAATAAAGAAAAATAAATTTATATATGAAATTTGTCATTAGTGCTTATATATATGTGTGTGTGTGTGTGTGTGTGTGTTTGATATAGTGAATATCCATAAGGGATTACCTCTCAAATCTCATTCCCTTAAATATAATCTAGAATTAGATTCCCTTGGGATAAATTCTATTCTACTCCAAAATCAGGAAAGCATAAGAATGAACTTCCAAGGGAATGAGACTTTGGGATAATAGAGCATTCAACGTGGTCTTAGTGTTGTATAGTTAAGATTTAGTTAGAGGATGAATTTTTATAAAATTTTACCATGTCTCTTCTTATCATCTCAAATAAAAAAAGGTTAATAAATTTCTTAACTATACTAATAAAATATTAATTTTGCATATCTACTAGGTGAGCAACAGTCACCACCCAACAAAGTTCATAAGCAAGCCTATTAACATTAAATAATTTTGAACCAATAAATTTCTTAACAATTGGTAGGATGGACCAAATCCTCCAAGAGGTGGCGGTGGTAGTTGACGGGAGCCCAACAGGTTTGTCTTGTAGGTAATGGAGGACTATCCAATGTCGATGAGGGCGGCAATAAAGAGTAACATGAGGAAGCATAATGAGTCCAATCAAAATGAAAGTGTCTGAAGAAGGTGGAAGTCTAATATTAGAGATAACAACAATGGAAGATGATGGAATCGATGAGCGCAAAGCTAAGAGAGGGTGGATGATCGTAACGATAATATTATATATTATTTTTATTTATTTGTACTGTTTTAATTTTTATTTGAAATAAAAATAGAAGTAGCTAGGAAATAGGATAAAAAAGGTAAGCAAAATTTTATATATAATTTAATAATCATATGAAGTAAATATATTTTAAAATATATTATGAAACGCTGTACCTATCAAATTTTTATTATAAAGATACTTTTATGCCTTTTTAACTTTTTATCACTAAATAAAGAGAAATAAATTTATATATTAAATTTGCTATTAGTGCTTTTATATATACTGAATATCCAGGAATAAGGGATTACCTATCAAATCTCATTCCCTTAGATATAATCTAGATTTAGATTCAATTGGGATAGATTCTATTTTGCTCCAAAGCCAGGGTTAAAAACATAAGAATGAACTTCCAAGAATGCTATTGTTGCAATTTTCTCATTGAGACTTTTGGATCATAGAGCATTTAAAGTGGTCTTAGTGTTGTATAGTTAAGATTTGGTTAGAAAATGATTTTTTATAAAATCTCAACAAGTCTATTCTTATCATCTCAAATAAAAAAAGGTTAATAGCTATACTAATAAAATATTAATTTTGCATATCTACTAGGTGAGCGATGTCACCACCCAACAAAGTTCATAAGCAAGCCTATTAACATTAAACAATTTTGAACCAATAAATTTCTAAATAATTGGTAGGATGGACCAAATCCTCCACGAGGTGGCGGTGGTAGCTAACGAGAGCCTAACAAGTTTGTCTTGTAGGTAATGGAGGACTATCCAATGTCGACAAGGGCAGCAATAAATAGTAACATGAGGAAGCATAATGAATCCAATAAAGATGAAAGTGTTTGGAGATGGTAGAAGTGTAATATTAGAGATGACAACAATAGAAAAAGATGGATTCAATGTCGAAGGCGGAGGCCACGATGAGGGCAAAGCTAAGGGAGGGTTGATGATCGTAACGATAATGACATAGAGAGAGGGGTTGTGACATTTATTTTAATGTGAAAAATTATTTAACGAGTCCAATTGACTCAATAAATTTAGTCACATGGTAGTTGACCAAATCTATAGTTGTTTTATTGATTACATTGGGAGACACTTCCATGTCTTTCTAGTTATTATTATTTAGTTAAATAAACATTAATTTTGTTGAGACATTTATAATGTGTTGAATAAAGTTAAAATTTAGCCAAATAATAACATCTCTAATGTACATTTTAACTAAATTGATTAGTTAAAATTAAATTTAGCATGTTACAATCGAATACTAAAGAAAGAAAGAGAGATTTTTAATACTAACTTTTATCAACACCACATAACCAAAGAAAGAGGGTTTTTTTGCGATGATGGGATGGTAAGGGTGTGGTGGTGGGGGGTCTGAGCAAAGAGAGAGGTGTGTTTCCCCCACTCAATGTGAAGGATATGTTTAGCACCTTTAGGTAAAACTAAAAATTTATTTAAATTTAGATAAATTTATTCTTATAGTTTTTATTGTAGGTAATACACTAAAAGTAAGTTTCAACTAAAATTAATAACTAATGTCGTAGAGATGTTCTAACTTTAATAAATTTGCCCAATGCCGAAGTGGTTGGGCAAATTTATTGAGTCAAGTTCGCAAGTTAAACATTATTTTCAAATAAATAATAATCAATCTCCTTGTTGATCATGTATGAAACCAAACTAGATCCTCTCACCACTATTCACTCCCTCAACCCAACATTGCCAGATGTCCCTAGCTAGATGGGGGAATCAAGAGCCTTAATTTTGCATATCAACTTTGATTTGTTTATTGTATGAATCAATAGTTGTTGCCTTCATTTTTTTGTTGTCTTTGCCTTCTTCAGCACATAGGGAAAATGTATCTCGAAGCTTTGTTATGAGATTCTCTTACTCTTTGGTTTTTGGCATTCCATTTTTAGCCATAGGCTTTGTGGTCTTATCAATTTATATCATGACTTTTGGGATTGAAGTTTTAATATCACCTTAACTTCTTGGATCTTGGTTTGCGACCAAATCAAGCCGATCTTTGATTCTAACACATGAATATCCACATCGGAAGTGGTATTCATCCGATCTTGTGAAAATCCATTGTTATAATTGGCCAATTTAGAGGCTTAAGAGGGTGCTCAAAGTCAGAGAAGCCGAGTTTAATCATTCTAAGGGTAACATTGTAGGTATCTTATGAAATATATGAACTAAGTTCCTCATATGTAGCTTCTCTTGTGACGAACATAATACATTCTCATAAAATATAATTAAAATATTTTTTTTAAAAAATCAATATTTTAATAAAATATTGAAAATTTTATAGAGCCTTTTATTTGATGGAGTAAAATATGTCTGGTTAAAATTTATAAATTCAAATTGTAAAATAATTTTTAGATAATGAATATTAAAACTACTTAGGTGCCATTAATGGGTCATATAGGGTACATGTTTGGTATAATATGATTGAGTGATTATTTTTAAAAACGATAAGCTCAAATAAATTTAAAATTATTTAATTTTAAATTTTAGTTTTCAAAATAGGTGTATCTCATAGTTATTTAAAAAATTATTTTAAACTATTTATTGAATTTAAATTTAAATTCAATTTTGGTAGAAGACACACATAATATTTTTTTTATTTTTTTTCTCTATTTTATTACATAATCCATTATAATTTATTTTTTTTTATTTTATATGAGACCTAATTTAATAAAATATATTATTTTTAAAACATATTTTCTATTATACTAAATAAAATTATTTTAAAATTAAAATTCAACATCATATTAAACAATTCATAAAATAAAAGACAGAAATTATAACTCTCGTATTAAATAAGTTTTAGACTCTAGGCTTTTTTAAAAGTCCAATTAGAGAGAATTATTTTGTATGTTTAATAATTACTCTAGTGTGAACCGAATAATATCATTTTTCGGAAATTACGATGCCTAATTATTTTAGGTACTCGGGTATAAACAAAATAATATAATTTTTCAAGAATTACATGCACCGTACCGTCCTTTTCTTAGCGAAAGACTAACATTTTATTATTATTTTTACTAGTTTTAAGCTTTTGATCGGAGCATTATTTAGCGTGCAAGACAACCAAAACTAACTTCATTCGGTCCGTAAATAAAGAGTCTAAATTAATTTACCGATCTTCAAAAAAAAAAAAAAGTATTGTTTTTTTTTTTTTAAAATGTCTAAATTAAAGCTATGGCAATAAAAAAAAAAAGATTGAATAATTGGTGGAGGAAATAAAAGCCTGAGAGGGGGGAGGCCGGCCTGGTGTGAGTGTGAGTTGTCAGCGGGGTGGATCACTTTCTGTCGGCATCGTCGTCTCTAGTCTCCACTGTATCCAACGACAGCCCCACCCCACCCCTGCTTGCCATTTTAAATTTCAGTCTACACAACAACACTCCTCCTCTCTGCTACGCCCCCTCCCCCTCCCAGAGGCCGAAGATGCTTCTTCCACTGTGTACCTACCCACTTCGCCACCGCCGCCCTATCCTCTTCCTATCGATTGTTCGCGAGTCGTAATAGTTGATCCTTATTGTTTGTGTTTTTTTTTGTTTCGTTGTCGTTGTTGTCGTTGCTTGTTTTTTTTTCTTTTCTTTTTAAATCCTTGCTTCAATTTGTTGGTCGTTGATTTTGCCAGTGGGGTTTCGGATCTGCCGAGGCTAGACGATTCAATGCGCGAATGTTTGTGATTGTTGTGTGTCCGATTGGATTTGTCATCGGCAAGCGAAGCCGAGGTTTGCAGGGATCTGCCTGCGTTTTTGTTGCCGTACCGCAGGTTCGTTCATTCGCATTGTTTCCTATGTCTGGGATGATGCGCGCCTTTCGATCTAAAACCTTAAAATCCATGGGCCTCAGCAATGCACCTTCTTATTAATATTGTGCTGCTTTATGTCGCCATCCTAAAAGCTCATTAATTTTTTAATGCTGCGTACGTTTGATTTCATTAATTCGTGTTTTATTTACTTCTATGCGCCTCCGACCAACAAGATCAATAAAATCGTGTTTGACATTCGAATTTTAAGATGTGGTTTCATCATTTTATAAGTACGTGACTTAATTTTTCTAGTATTTCATGTGTATGTGTATTTCAATTTCATTAACATGTCTTTTTTTTTTTTTCCTTTTTTTCCCATTCCCTTTTTAATGAATAAAAAAATGGCTGCATGTTTGATTTTTATGCGTATTTTATGAGTAATTTAGATTTGGTTTTGTCAAAAACACGTGTTCTTCTCAGACTGCTTATGATATCGTTTTTTTGTATTTCAGGTTCAATGTCCGATAGTTCTTATTCCAGTGACGCCAGACAGCACAGCTGAATCAGCTACCATACCAAATGTCCAGGACTGCAGCAATAATAGGAGGTGCTGCAGGAGCCCTGGCATTGGTCGGGGTCGTACTATTACTTATTTGGTTCTGCATATGGCACAGGCGGGGTGTTTTATCAGGAACTTCTGAGACGGGATCTTCTGATCCATCCAGTCAGGGTAACTAACTATATAAGTGCAAAGTTTTTATCTTTTAACTATAAAAGAAGTTATTTTGAATTCTAAGTAGACGGTGTGCTATGAAAACCTGCAGTGGGTAGAAATACTGGGGTTGAGTTGTCCATACAAGAAGCGAGGCGTTTCGAGGTGGCAGAGTTATCTTCGGCAACTAAAAATTTTAGCAGCACGGGTTTGATTGGGCGAGGTAAATTCGGCGAGGTGTATATGGGTTTACTTAATGATGGAAGGCTTGTCGCCATTAAAAAGAGACAAGGTGCGCCGGCTCATGAATTTATTGAGGAGGTAATGCACACATTCAGTAATGTTAAACTTCATTTGGCAAGGCAGTCCATTGAATTGCCAATAAAAGTTGAAGGGAATTCGCAAGTCATGCTTATTTATCCCATTGTTTAGGCCAAAATTTCTATTTAGGATGTAATTTAAATTAAAGGTAGCACATGCCTGGCTTGACTTGCTTTTTCTTTGGGAGGTTTTTGTGTCTGCTTTCCGGTTTGCTTAATCGGTCCATTTTATTTATACCCCCATGCTTTCCAGTTTGCTTAGTTATTCATCATATGAAATTAAACTCTAGTGATAAGTTTTTTACTCCAATATCAGAAATCAGGAAAAAAAAAAGGGGGAAAATGCTAGCTAGCTCATTTAAAAGGATTTTTTGGGTTTTAGTGTGTTTCCCTTGCTTGTTGGTCATCTATGTAGTAATGAGTTTAAGAATTAAGATCTGACGCTAATTTTTTTCATTCATGATTAAAGTCTGTTTTTACCGTTATCTGAAAAAAAATTTATTCCAAGAAGATGGGTTACGGATTACTCCCCAAAAAACTGAAGGAACAAGTTTTTATGTAAAATTCCCATTACTTTTCTCTCATTCGCTTTAATTAACCTAAAATTTGTAAAAAACATAATTCTAATTATTACTTCAGTATAGAAATTAGATCATCTCCAATTCATATCATGCATTGTGCTTTTGTGTGGTTTAATTTGTTTCATCTAAACTTCATATCAGGTACGATACCTCTCCTCTATTCATCATGGAAATCTTGTGACTCTTTTAGGATATTGCCAAGAAAATGGTCTGCAGTTTCTTATCTATGAGTATATACCAAATGGAAGTGTTTCCAGTTTCTTATATGGTAAATTGCTCTGTTGATGTTTTCTTAGTGTTTTTCCAATCTTTCTTACCTTTCTTAAAAATGCGATATTGATTTTTCTATTAGAACATTTTGTCTATTGTCTTGTTCATGGGAAAACAAACGATTTTCACTTTGCAGGTGGGAGTCAGGTTACCCGTAAGAAGCTAGAATTCAAGCATAGACTTTCAATAGCTCTTGGTGCCGCTAAAGGTGATCATCTGCTCAATCAGTGAGCATTTGTGAGTTTCCTGGTATTAGTTTTTCTCTTTAATAGAATATCCAAACATGAATATTGGTCCACGATTCTTTTCCAAGCTTCTGTAAGCTGCTGGGGCCATCTGAATTCTCAATTTTCTCAAAACTTTCTGAAAGTAGTGTTTGCATGATTAAATTATGCCGCATAATTCAAGATTTTTTTTGCTTATTGTTGCGCAGGTTTGGCTCATCTGCATTCCCTGAGTCCTCGTTTGTTACATAAGAATTTCAAAACAGCAAATGTTCTTGTAGATCAAAACTTAATGGCCAAGGTTGCAGATGCGGGACTACGTAACTTGCTTGGGAGAGGAGATGTTGCTGGCCCATCTTCTCAAGTGGCAGCTGATGAGATATTCTTGGCTCCAGAGTAACTTCCACAAACAAAGCTTTTGTATTTTTGTCCGATTCCATACTTCTGCTCATTGGTTTCTCGCTGTAATTATGCAGGGTAAGAGAGTTCGGACGCTTTAATGAAAAAAGTGACGTGTACAGTTTTGGGGTATTTCTTCTGGAGTTGGTGAGTGGACAGGAAGCCATGAATTCACCATCTTCAAAAACCCAACAGAACTTGGTTGAATGGGTATGGACAACCTTATTAACATAAAATGACAAATTGCCCAAAAATATCCATAATGTTGCGGGCATTGAACCTGAAAACATAATATACTTGATCATGCTTGATAATTCATAATGTATGCACTTCTATTGCCAATCTGAAATCATCATTATTTTGGTGTTCCGATTTTGAAGGTGCAGGCTTGCCAGGATTACGGAACTATTTCTGGCATTATTGACGTGAGGCTGGGGGGTAACTTCACACCGGAAGGCATGGAATATTTCATGCGGATGATAATCCGTTGTGTGGAGCCTTCAAGTGAGAGACGACCTCCTATGAGCTATGTTGTAGCAGACCTGGAACGAATTGTGGAGAAAGAGAACAGCTTGACTACAATCATCGGGGAGGAGGGCATCCCATCAGTAACCCCTGGCAGCCTACTTTTTAAAGCATCAGACTAATGGAGAATAATGGGGGGGGGGGGGGGGGGGGGTTTCTGTTCTCTCTCTTCTCTTTACTTTGTGTTGCTTTTGCGTATTATTCTGGCTCACTCTCGCGTATTCTTCCACAAGGAAAAAGAAAAAGAAAAATACAATTCAGCTGTTTGTTAAGTGTATAAAGAACAGCTGTGTTATTTTTTTAATTTTTTCCCCAATCATAAGCATATGAGAATTGTTGTAAAAAACCATCCATTGTTTGTTGTTAATATCACAGTGAAGGGTGGAGGTTTGATGTGGCCTGTTGCATAGTTTGAAATGATATTTTTGGATGACATTGTTCTGATAGAAAATTTGTAGATGACTTTTATTTGGTATAAATATAATTTCTTTTAAAAGTTATATTAAATATTGAATATTTTTTATTTTATATATCATGCCAGCTATAATATATATTTGCAA